>CAJFCP010000124.1:1593591-1611095 GCA_904066005.1 Synergus itoensis | reverse complement strand
TTATAATTTTGTTTTCTTCATTATAAAATATAAAAATTGCATTGGAAAATTTAGATTTAAGTAATATAGTGTTTTTTTCTTTGTTAATTGTTCCAATGCAATTTTTATATTTTATAATGAAGAAAACAAAATTATAATTCAAAACTTCCCGCCAAGAAGTTTTTCCGCTTGCAAAGCAGAAAATCTTTCACTCATTTCCATTGCACAATATCTTGCGCAAGCAAAATTTTTGCAGAGGTATGATATCACCTTTAGCATTATAGAAATAGATGTACCTACATATTATAAAACTATAAAAAATTGTGTTAAAAATCAAGGCGCCTTCGGCGCCCCTAATTCTTTGGCGCTCTGCACCCCGGTCGGACAGGCAGAGGTGTAAACAGGTGTAAATTGGTGTAAATGCACCAAGTGACAGGACGACAGGAGTGACAGAAGAAATGGTTTTAAAAATCTAAATCGTGTACAGATGTGGTCCCAATCTACTAAAAATTATTTATCTGATTTCTGAAAACTCATTAATTATGAGAGATTAAGGATATAAACTCATGATGTTTATTTAGTGATAATTTTGCAGTTTTAGTTTTTCTTAACCTGTATATTAGTATTTGCGTTTGTTATATTTTTAATTATATATAACAATTGGTGTCTGAGACGAAACTAGTTCATAATGAGGAATTTTCTGTATCAGATATATTCTGTTATATTAATGCTTTTATGCTTTTCTCGTATAAATGCATTCAGTGATACTTTCGATGAGGAATTGATGTTAAAACCACTCCCAAGTGGGTTCATTTATGCATTTTTCCAATTTACAACTCTTTGGGAGGCGCCAAATACTTTACATACCTGTAAGTTTATATTGTCTTTTCGAAAAATAAAGTTAGAGTAATTGTAGTATTTTTTAAATCAATTTGATCATTTTTCTTTAAACTATTTATATTATAAATAATATTTATGTTTCAGTGCAACACTCGCATTTATTCCCAAGAGGATTAGGAGAAATTTTAGGTCGTCATCAGGTAGAAGAATTGCATTTTACTCTAACCGAAGGACTTTGGCGGTATAAAAAATGGGGATATCCGTTCCAGAATGCTGGACCAGGTGCTGAAATCTCCGCCTGGTTCAATCAAAACGTGTCGAAGTAGGATTTTGATTATTTCTCCTTATTTGTATACTAAGGAAGTTTTGCTCTTAGTGGTATTGAAAATAATATTATTTTCAGTGTTGACAAAGAATGGAAAAGTCTGACGAATTCTCTGGCTGGATTATTGTGTGCTTCTCTGAATTTTGTAGAACCTTTGAACACCTTATCTCCTGAGTTTAGTATGCAACCAACAAGTGTATTAAGTCACAAACCAAACTCGAGTTACTTGCGTTATTCGACATTACCAAGAGAAACTGCTTGTACGGAAAATTTAACTCCATTTAAAAAACTTTTACCTTGTGACTCAAAGGTAGGTTACTAAAATTGAGTACATATAAGTGAAAAAATTTTTCCTCTAGGACATTATATTCCATAGGATTATTTATTCTTTATAAAAATTAATCAATATATTAATTTTATTCTAATTATTAACAGAGAGGATTAGCAACGTTGTTGAATTCCGCCTACATTCACAATACAAATTACCACTCAATTGGAATTCATTTTCGTTCAGTTTGTCGGAATTCAGAGTGCACAAAGACTTCTCTCGAACTGCGTCAAACAGTTTCACTTGTATATGACATTTTATCAGAAGACTCGCAGGTAAACTAATTTGAAAAATAAATAAAACCTAGTGAAAGTTAGTATAACTATCATTCAACTAATTTCTTGTTTTTCAAATAGGATTGGTCCATTCGTAAACTTTTTGGTGCGGGACTTAAAGATGCATGTCCACTTTCGACTATAAGTAACATTTATGTGGATATAACGACTAACAATACTATTCATACTTATAAATTAACGCCAGAGCCAAATGCCAAAGTTAGCAGTTTACGAGGTGGCCAAAAAAATACGATTGCAGTATACGATATTCGATCTTACACCTCTAAAGGAGTCTTGAATGTCGCAGCTTTTTATAGTTCACCAAACTTCGATACCAAAGGCTTCGTGCCTATTTTATTGGCCAGTCGGTACATAATCGGTAAGTCATTTGTGCAATTTATTTAATTTAAATAAAACTAAACACCATTATTAAATAACTATTAATAATCGCTTATTTATTTTTTAGGGTATGGTCAACAGAAAGGTACTTTAGTAACAAAGTTGCGTAATAATCACTGGCAGCCATTAGACATTATACTTTTAGAAAATATTCCATGGTATTTGTCGTTGTATTTACACACTGTAAAATTTACTTGTAACGGAAAACCTATAGAACCATGTAAGTGAATTATTTTTATATCCATGTTTTGAAAAAACATATTTCGATGCTTCAAAATTCTAATTTTAAATCCATTTTCTAGTGGTTCAGCGCTACATACCCGGCAAGGAGAGAAAAAGGCCTTATTATCTCGAATTCATTCTGCAATTACCGCCACATTCCATAACGAAATTTTCGATAGATTTCGATTATCTGTTTCTTAAATGGCAAGAGTATCCACCTGATGCTAATCATGGTTTTTATGCGGGTCCAGCAATTATCACAGCATCTTTGCCCACAGCTAGAAATTATACTGCTTTGCCTTTGGACGGCAGCACAATTTCTTCCAGGTGACATTTTAAAAGATTGCGAGCTATATAAATAATTAATCAAATCAAATCCAGAATCACCTTTTCTTATTTAACTTTATATAATATAATCATAAAATTTTCAGCTTCAACGCATCACGAGAAGGCTACGTGGTGGAACTAAGGACGGACGTTTTATTAATAAGTCTTCCAACTCCTGATTTTAGTATGCCATACAATGTTATTTGCTTAGCTTGTACAGCCGTGGCCCTGGCTTTTGGCCCGCTGCACAATATTTCTACGAAAAAACTAGTCTTAAAGAAAATCCAAAAATCTTGGTGGAAAAATAACAAGCTTTTCTCCTTTTTCACAAAAGAGAAAAAGGAATAGGTCAAAATTTTCTGGATTTTAGTGAAATTTCTATTAAAATTGTGTAAAAGAAACAAGGTTGCTTTTATTTATGATATGATTATTCATTATTAGTTATTTATTTATTTTTATTTATATGACATTGAAATCAACAAAAACAACTCCCGGATATTTTAAATTATAACAAAGATAACAAAGATGTTTGATTATATAATATATATAAATCCTATATATATTAAAATATACATAATCTCACTCGCCTCCTTTTGGAGCAAAAAATATTGAGGTTATGCGGGTTATGCACATCCCGCCCATCGGCCATCGCACCCATCGCACACATGATAAAAATGATAAAAAGCATTCTTGTAATTTCCTCCTATTTATTTTAAACAAATTTAGTGTATATAAATAAAATGTTCAGAAATATAATTGTGGGTATGTCCGGTGGTGTGGACAGTGCCGTGGCAGCACTTTTATTAAAAAATAAGGGTAAGTTAAGATAAAGGAACCA
The DNA here is from genome assembly GCA_904066005.1 of Synergus itoensis. NCBI lineage: Eukaryota > Metazoa > Arthropoda > Insecta > Hymenoptera > Cynipidae > Synergus > Synergus itoensis. The sequence continues at coordinate 1,607,562 of CAJFCP010000124.1, read as the reverse complement.
ATATAATATTATACTCTAGAGTTTATAGGTTAAATTTGTTTCTTTATGGTTTTATAAGTTTTATTATTAAATTTTGAATTTCATTTTGTAAGGTTTCAATGTCAAGGCAGTATTTATGCAAAATTGGGACATTGTAGACGAAACAGGACAATGTATAGCTGAAAAAGATTTTGCAGACGCTGACTGGGTTTGCAAAAAATTAAAAATTCCACTTATTCGAATTAATTTTGTAAAAGAATATTGGAATGAAGTTTTCAGGTATTCATATTTGCTATGATAATTCTCATATTTCTCTTATAAGTTTTATAATTCTTAAAAAAAATTTTTTTTGATTTGATTGCTAATTATATCATTAGCAATTTTATAGAAAATTATGAGAAAGGTATGACACCAAATCCTGATATCCAATGCAACAAAATGATAAAGTTTGATAAATTTTATCATTTCGCCTTCAACGAACTTAAAGCTGATGCAGTAGCCACAGGACACTATGTACGAACAAGTTTTGGTCCATATTTAGAAAATTACAGAAAAGATACTAGTATGTATCCAATTAAATAAAAAATATTTTTTAAATTTTCATAAAATATTTATTTTTTAAGGTAAACTTGCATAATTAGTCCATTTTCTTCAAGAATAATGAAAAGATTTTAAATGAGTATTATTTATCTTTTCAGACGTGAAACTTTTGTGTTCGAAAGATTTGATTAAGGACCAAACATTTTTCTTGTCACAAGTTCCACAAGAGCCTTTGAAAAAATGTATGTTTCCTCTAGGAGAATATTTAAAACAGGATGTGAAACAGATAGCGCAAGAAGCGAAATTAACTCCTGTTTTAAATAAAAAGGAAAGCATGGGAATTTGTTTCATTGGTAGTCGAAATTTTCAGAAATTTATCAAAGAGGTAAAAAGAAAAGCAATTATTTTTCTAAAAGCAGATAAAATACAAGCGATTTTTTAAAAATATTTTAACTGTTTCAAGTACGTAGAAAACAAACCAGGGAATTTTGTACACTATACTAAAGGGACGATAGTAGGAACTCATGAAGGTGTGCATCATTGGACTGTAGGGCAAAGATCTAGACTTAGTGGATGGTCCTATGGTGCCCTAGTGATATTCTACAAGAATCTTGCTACAAACGATATTTTTCTGGTAAGACTAAATTAATAAATTGCAGTTCCGTTCATATTAGATTTCGAAATAAAATGCCGATAATAATAATTTTTCAGAAAATTGTTGTTACTGACTAAATTCTTTTTTTCTTGATCAGGTTGAGGGACCTAATCATCCAGCCTTATACACAGATTTATTACTAACGTCCAAGCCTCATTGGATTGATCAAGAACCTCAAAAATTAAAAGAGGGCAAGTCTATCTTCCACTGTGATTTTCGATTTCAACACATGAATCCACTGATACCTTGCTCTATATTCAAAACACAGAGCGGTACATTAATTGTTCGCCTTTCAAAACCTCTGAGAGCAATTACGTCAGGCCAGGTATTTTATTTTTATTTTATTATTCTCTAGTTTTTATATTTAGATAATATTAAATAAACTAAAATTCTATTCAACTATACTGATTTCATACTTTAAATTTTCAGTACGCTGTTTTCTATTTAAATGACGAATGCCTAGGGAGTGCTGCAATTTCACATCCTGGACCTTCTTATCACTCTTTGAAAAAAGAAGTAACTGAAGTAGAGAGTGATGACGAACAGAAACAACAAATCGCATTATCTTCCTGATCATTTCTCTTTTTTTTTTTTTGTAATAAATTGTACATATTGTTAGATAAATAAATTATTGTTAAAAGTAACCGTAAGCATCTATCTGTATAATTTATTAAAAATGTATGTTTTTCGTCTTAGGAAGCATGTCAAATTATTCTCCTAATTTGTTAATTAAAAATATATTCAAAATTGAGTGTAGTCAAAACCAATAGAAAAGGAATAATTTTATGCTTGTTTATTTATATTGATTATAATATTGATTCGGAAATAGCACTAGAATTAAATCTCCTTTGGGAATTTCATTATTTCTCATATTTGTGTTTGATGTCCTTCCAAAGTTTCTGTAATAAAAGAGAGAAGTCATACAATAAACTATGATCTAATTTTTAAACTAAAGTTTAATTCACTAGGTAATTTAACTAATTCAATTAGATGAGTTTTTCTTTAAATCTTTTTAAAGCGTAAGATGAATCGATGTTTCAGTGCTTTCAAGAAAGGCAGCGTTTATTAGGTTTATTAGTATCAAAAAATTCGGTTATTTGTGCCGAAATTTCAAACAACCAACCCCTTTCTATCTTTGATATTTGTTACCGAAAAAATCCAGCTATTCGTACGGAAATTTCAGTAAATGCAAAGATATTCTATGTAACCACAGCCTTCCAGAAATACTAAATACAGAAATACTCATGAATAGCACAAAATGTTTAAAATCTAGACCTGGAACTAAAATTTTTGGAGTCAATTTGACGTCATCACCTTTTTACTAGGTTCAGTTATCTTAAAAATTCTGTTTTTTTTTCTAAGTATAGGTACAAATGATTTAAAAGATATTTTAAAAAGTAAAAATACTACCAATACTACATACCCCTTTATTGGCGTTTTCAAAAATGGATTCAGAAACTACTTCCACTGTTCGTTCGAAAATGAAACTGCCAACTATAATGGTGAGCATGAAGGTCGATGTGCGTTTAAAGATCGCATTATAAACTGCGTTGATCGCCGACATTTTACCCTTTAAGAAGAACGAAGAATTATTATTTTTAAACCTTTATTTATTAATAATATGTAATAATTTTTTGTAACCTACCAGTTTACGTAAACTCGTATTGGCTTGCACGCATGCACAAAATTTGCTCCTTCTTTGCTTCCTACGTCATGACGTCTTCTGCTAAGTCAGTGCTGACATCATCCGAAAAATAAAATTTTTAGAAATCCAGTAATCAGCTGGTTGCGGACCATTGCGGACAGTTTCCGTTTCCGGTTTTCTCAAAAGTCGTATACACACGCAAAGATATTATTAAAGTAGATGCGGTACTGGTCTAGTTCCCGTGACAAACGTAGTTGGCGCGTCAGTTTTTTTGCCATATCTTTGGTGTTGCCCTCACCGTACTACAAACTCTAGCACTGTTTTACCGTGAGATATTGGTAAATCAGGATTTAAATTATTTAAAATTAAAATTATTTTTCAAGTTGAGCAAAGATATTATTGAGATATTTTGTTTTGAAGGTTAGGAAAATTTTAAAAACATTACAAAGAAAATATTTTATTAAAATTTATTAAATAAAAGTACAAAAACTGTATAATACCATTTTGAATCATTTCAAACAGAAATAAAATTTTTGATGCATATAATTTTTCGCAAGACGAACCGCTTTTAAGTTAAAATGTAAACAATTTATTTTTTAACAAAGTTTACTTAATTATTTGCCGAATTATATTTAAGAGGCTATTGCCTCTTAAATATAATTCGAGACTAACCAGGGTGGCCACATGATTCAATTTTTAAATTTCCCTGACGTTTCCCTGACTTTTCCCTGACTTTCAGACAAATTTCCCTGACAGAAAAGTATTAAAAATGCGAATAAATTTTCAAAAATTTAGCACATAATATGAGCCGTCCCTGCTGAAAAAATTCCATTAAAAACCATTAAAAAAAGTTCAATGGTTTTTAATCCTCGATCTTAATCATACATTTTCCAATTGAATATGATTGTTTCAGAAATCTATTAAAATCTATTAATTATTAATTAATAGATTATGATTAATTTCCATTAAATTACAATTATTCTGAATGATATTTAATCCGAAATGTTACCATTCAATGAACAATTTTTAATGAATTTAAATACTTTTTTAGTATATACTGTTCAATGGTTTTTAATCCTCGATCTTAATCATACATTTTCCAATTGAATATGATTGTTTCAGAAATCTATTAATTATTAATTAATAGATTATGATTATTTCCATTGAATTACAATTAATCTGAATGATATTTAATCTGAAATGTTACCATTCAATGAACAATTTTTAATGAATTTAAATATTTTTTTAGTATATACTGTTCAATGGTTATCAATTGTAATTTTTAGTGTTAAGATCGAGGATTAAAATTCATTCAAGCATATAAATTATTATTGAATAATACTTTATGGTAAAAAATTCTTTTCAATGAATAGATTTTAATAAATTGTTATAATCTACTAATATATAAACCCAGATGTGCGATGATTGAGTAACCGAAATGTTTGACCCCTTCCCGATGAGATAGAAGGTTGGAGTTTTTTGCATTCGATTCTACGATAGCTGTTATTCCAACCGAAAAATTGTCAAAATTGCCAATTTCCCACTCCTTCACCCTTAAATCACCAGATTTAAGGGTCAGGAGTGGGAATTCACTATAACTTCTGAAATATTCAAAATTTAAAGCTGATGTAAGGAAAACGTAGATTCCTTTCATCGAGACGAATCGATTGACCTATATGATTAATGCATTTCATTAAAAAATAAGGATGTTATGGTTAATTGTATTTTCAAAAATTAATTTTTAACTATAACTTTTCAAATAATCAAAATTTTAAGTTGACGTAAGAAAAATAAATATTCTTTATGTCGAGACGAATCGATTTACCTGTATGCTTAATGCAATTCATTGAGAAATAAGAAAGTTATAAAAAATTATTTTTTAAAAATTCAATTTTTTAACTATAATTTCTCAAATAATAAAAATTTAAAGCTGTTGTTAGGAAAATGAAGATTCCTTGTGTCCAGCCGAATCGATTGACCTATAAGATTAATCCATTTCATTCAATAATAAGAAAGTTATGCTTTATTGTAAATTTTGAAAAAGAGTTTTTCGAATATAACTTCTCAAATAATTAAAATTTAATGCTGATGTAAAGAAAATTAAATACTTAATGCTTCCTCTATGAGGAAGCAAATCATATTTGCTTATAGGAAGCAAAGTGCGTTCTTTGGCTTTAAATTAAATTTTTTTTTTCAAATTTTCAAAATGCTTTAACTTTTTTAATTTTCATCAAAAATAGCTTGCCAATGAACTCGGCCTTCATTTTAGGACAATAAAAGAGTATACCAAAGGACAATCCAATCGGTCAATTCCTTCGAAAGTTATCGTGAACGAAAAATAAAAATCTACAGACACACACACACACACACACACACACAGAAAGACACATTGGTAAAACCATGTTTTTCGGGTTCAGGGGGTAACAAAACGTGAAGATTTAACAAAAAATGGGGGGGGGGGTCAAGTTTTACACAAATATAATACATTCTCTCTGATGAGAATGTAAAAATTGACCCTAAAACCACATTTTTGTACTTTGGTTATGGTTTAGTTGATTATATATAGTAATTATATATCATCAATTTCAAATTTTAAATGAGATTGGCTGAATAAAAATATATAAAATATTATTATTGAAATTTATCAAAAAAAAAAAGATGTTTATAGAAAATCGATTTTGTTAAAAATACCTTTGCAAGGTAAACAGCAGAAGCAAATCTGCCACGAGCATTGAGGGGGCCGCGTAGCGGCCCCCGAAAAGGCGAGTAATATAATATATGTATAGGTATTGAATGATTTGTAATGGAATATTAAACACACTCCAAATTGAATCATTTTTAATGACATTTAATACTAATATTACGAGTAGTTTTAATGAATTTTAATAATTCTTAATATATATGATTAGCTCTTATAAAAGATTAATATTTTTTAATAGTAACGAACCCATTTGAATGAATGAGTACTAATAAGCTTTAATGATATCGCCGTATATCGGGTATTGAATGATTTATAATAGAATATTAGACAGACTATTGGGCAATAATTTTAATGAATAGTTATTAAAATTCATAAAATATCATTCAAAATAATATTACTGGTGACCATTCCATTCACAATTCATTAAAATTCATAAAAGAACATTTAATAAAATACTATTGGGTAATAATTTTAATAAATAGTTATTAAAATTCATAAAATATTATTCAAAAGAATATCACTGGCGACCATTCCATTCACGATTCATTAAAATTCACAAAAGAACATTCAATAAAATACTATTGGGTAATAATTTTAATGAATAGTTATTAAAATTCATAAAATATTATTCAAAAGAATATTACTGGCGACCATTCCATTCACGATTCATTAAAATTCATAAAATATTATTCAAAAGAATATCACTGGAGACCATTCCATTCACGATTCATTAAAATTCATAAAAGAACATTCAATAAAATACTATTGGGTAATAATTTTAATGAATAGTTATCAAAATTCATAAAATATTATTAAATAAACTATTATTAAATTGAATTTTGTTGGAAATAATATTCAAAATGATTTATTATGATTAAAATCAATGATAATTGTTACTATTGAATGCGATTGCCATTAAATATCATTGAATATGATTCATTTTTAATCATCGCCCAAAAATTGAACTATTACTTTCTTTTAATATGATTCATTACCATTGAATATTAATAATTTTCAATGGTAACCAATGGAACTTTTTGAGCAGGGGTTATTCGCTCAAAGAACCACCTAAATCAAAATTGGTCGTTTCGAGAAAAAGCGATTTAAAAGTTTGCGAGTTTCCGCGCGAGCGTGCGAATTTGCAGACGATAAACGGTTAGGCGCGCAGTTTAAAGCACAGAATATTAAAAAACTCGACAGGTATTTTTCAGGTACACTTATTGGGGTAGTAGCAACGTATTAACGAGAGAATCCGAAAAACGACCTAAGTCGACTTAGATGGATCTTTGAGCGAACGGCTCATATCACTTTAAATCTTTTGAAACTGAATTAAATATTTTTAAATTCCCTAAAATTCTACGGAACCTGTTAAAAATATTAAAACCTCTTGAAATCTATTAAAGTTTAACTAATTCTTTTAAAATTCCTAAAAATCTCTAAAAATTTTATGTAATCCTTCAAAATTCCACAAAATCTTTTAAAAATCTCTTGAAATATTTTTAAATTCCACTAGGAACTTTAAAATCCCTTAAAATGCGACGAAATATTTTAAAATTATTGGAAACCTTTTGAAATATACCTTATAAAATACGTTGAAATCTTTTAAATCTCCTAGAAACATCTTTAAATTCCTTAAAATGACACTGCAATATTTAAAACCCATAAAATCTTATAAATTCCATGAAATCCTTTAAAATTCCCTAAAATGCATCAAAATCTCTAATATGAAAAAAAATTAAATTAAATTAAAAATTAAAATGAAATTATTATTATTGTTTTTTTTATTTAAATTTAATTAAATTAATTAAATTCCACGTGAATATTTAAAATTTCTTTGAATCTCTTAAAATTCTATGAAATCCTTTCAAAATTCACAAAATCTGTTACAAAGAAAAAATAACTGTTGAAATTTTTAAAAATTTCATGAGAAATACTTAAATTCCTTAAAATCACGACTTTAAAAAAAAATTAAAATTTCCTAAAATTCTTATAAACTTTTTAAAATCCTTTGGATTCCCTAAACTTTCTTAACAATCTCTTAAAATTTCATGAAATCCTTTCAAATTCCACGAAATCAAATTACAAATTACATATTTATATATAAAAAATATCTTTAAGTATAACAATTATTAAAAGTTATGTTAGCTGAACAAGAAAGAGTGTTTTATTTGTGGGAAATTTATTTCAATTTTTCCTAAAAGTTGTCTCATTGATCTTCACAACATATATTTTTTTCATCAAAATCGATTCAGCCACTTTATAGAAAAAAATGTTTTTTTATTTGTCTTTTCCCCTTCATAACTCCTATAAAAATAAATTTTCAAGGTTGATGTTTAAAGGGTTTTCATATTACATGGGTACCAATCTATGGTACCAATTCGGATTTGATAGGTGCAAAAAAAAATCTTTCATAATCGACAAGATTTGTAAATCTTCAATTCAAGACGATTTGTCTTTAAATATTTCAGAGGGGTTCGGGATGTGTGGCGGGGATTCGATTGGTGCAATCGGCGGGTAAAAGAGTGCGAGGGGTCCTCGCAGGAAGCGCCTCTACGTTTGCCACGGGCTAACTAAATCGGGGGGTGAAGAGTGCGGGGTAGCCTGCTACTTTTAGACTGTCGCGCCAACTATGTTTGTCACGGGTAACTAGACCAGCACCGCATCTACTGTAATAATATCTTTGACACACGCTTTACATAAAAGCATGTGTCGAAAAAGTTTTAATTTTTTTAATTACTGACATTTATTTTGCATATGGTAGTGTTTCGCATATTTTACCGTAAACATTTAATATAAGCATGGAGAAATGTAAGTAAATTTGACAGAAAATTAAGTATTTTTATTATATTATAATATTATCTGATGTGGTTTTTGTAACCTAACCTAAAAAAGAGAATTTTTGTTTATTCTGTTTATTCCCAGACGACCACATACATAATTTTACTAAAAAGGAAGTTTCTAATTATATTTTAATATATTCATTATCATTATGGTAATAAACTCAACTCATTTTATTAAAGTATGTATTGAAAAACTTAAAAAGTAACACAATATTTATTCAGCATGATTTATAGATTAAAAAATTATTCTGCGTGTTTGGTGTTTTCGACTTTTCGTTCAAAAATTAGTTTAAAGTCATTATCACAGAATGTAAAAAGATTATATGTAATTTTAGGCTCTAAATCGTTACTTTAATTAATTTTACGGTAAAATAGTAATAAGAAATTAATTCTTATAGGAATATATTATTTGCTAATTTCATTTTATCAATAATTTCAGCTGTAAACGGTAATACAATGGAAGTAGATCCAGTAGATGACGTTACTGAAAACGGTGAGGAACAAATAGAAGAAGAAGATGAGGATAGCTCTGAAGAATCAATGGAGGAAGACGAAAATGAGGAAAATGAAGAATCTACACCACGTCAGGGTGGCCAGAAATCAGTTTATCTACCGGGACAGCCTTTGGAGAAAGGAGAGAAATTAGAATATTCTAGAAGTGCCTATCGAATGTATCATCAGGCACAAACAGGCGCTCCTTGCCTTAGTTTTGACGTAATGCGTGATGATCTTGGAGTTTCACGAGAAACCTATCCACTTACCATGTATTTGGTCTCAGGAACTCAAGCAGCAAGAGCTCATGTTAACAGCCTCCTTGTCATGAAAATGACTAATTTAACTGGCAAAAATGAAACCGATATAGATTCCGAAAGCGAATCCGATGATGATTCTAGTGACTCAGATGAGGAAAATGAAAAAGGTCCTAAAATGCTAGAAGCATCGATCAAGCACCAAGGATGCGTCAACAGAATAAGGTTGATTAAAGAGTTTTTAATTTCCAAGTATTTTTTTTATGTCCAGAGTTGCTACAGGATCTGGAAAAATCATAAAATTTTATCTGTAGTACCTCTTATAAATATTTTCAATATATTTCTTTTAAATACTTTTATTTTATTTAGATGTATACCATTGGTACACACAACGTTAGCAGCAAGTTGGAGCGAATTAGGTCGCGTTCACGTTTGGGACTTGAAAGAACAACTAGCAGCATTAGAAGATCCCCAATTGTTAGAAAAATATCGAAAGAGTTGTGATAAATCTGAGAAGAAACCAATTTTCACTTTTAAGGGTCATTTGTCCGAAGGTTACGCAATTGATTGGAATCCGGTAAGAGAAGGCTATTTGGCTACTGGAGATTGCAAGGGTAACATTCACATCTGGAATTATGTAAACGCATTTGAATGGAATGTGGATCAAAAGCCTTATAATTCGCACGCTCCTCACAGTGTTGAAGATTTGCAGTGGTCTCCTAACGAGAGGAACGTTTTGGCTTCTTGTTCCGTGGATAAAAGGTATTAAATCTTCAGAGTGGGACACGTTACACTACTAAAACCTCTATATTTACAAATAATTTAATGAAAATAATTCGTTCTATTCTAGTATCAAAATCTGGGACACGAGAGTAGATCCAAAATCAGCTTGTATGCTGACAGCAAAAGATGCGCACACTGCCGATGTCAATGTTATATCCTGGAACCGAGTAGAGTCAAGATTCCTCGTTTCCGGAGGTGATGACGGAGTAGTTTCAGTTTGGGATTTGCGTCAATTTACTTCCGGTACTCCCGTTGCAATGTTTAAACAGCACACAGCGCCAGTTACGACAGTTGAATGGCATCCACAAGACGCGACTGTCTTCGCATCTGGTGGAGCGGATGATCAAATAGCTCAGTGGGATTTATCTTTAGAAGTCGATAATGATCAACCCCAAGCACAGGATTTGCCCCAATTACCTCCACAACTTCTCTTTATTCACCAAGGACAAACAGACATAAAAGAAATTCACTGGCATCCTCAATGCCCTGGTACTCTCATCTCCACAGCGCAATCTGGATTGGACATGTTTAGAACTATTAGCGTATAGTAAGTTCTTATTACTTATACATAGAATGTAAAATCCAGAAGAATTACTTTAAAAACAAATTATATTTAGTGTATAATAAGTTTCTATTTCTTATAAAATGTTTAAAATAAAAGAATCAGCATTCTTAATTATAATTTAATTGTTGTTTGCTTGTAAATTATTTTCAAATCTTTTTATGTACATGATAAATTGATAGTTTGTTCGAAACTACTAATTTAAGAAATCATCGCTGCAGAAAACACAGAGAAAATAAGTGCCTTATGGTGGGTCTACCATGAGGACAATTCCAAGGGTTTTGCATTGTTGACATCTGAGTTAAAATCCGATGCATGTCTGTCCCATTGAGAGTTTTACCAATCATAATTGCACTTCGACATGCTCTTGAAGCCAGCATTTGTTTTACTCTGCTGGGTCGAGGTATAGTACTATCGGCTCCTCCTTCTCTGATTAAGAAAATTAGTTCTTCTATGTCCTCTTGGCCAAATTGCCATCCTCCACTCACGGGCATTCCGGTTAGTTTCACTCGGTGGCCTTGTTCTCCTGTTTTTTTTTTTAGAAATTAAAAGAAAATTGTATTAAACCAAAACTAATAAATTCAGTTGAGAAAAAACCTACTGTATCATTAAAAAAATATAAGTACATATTTTTATTTAACTGATATAAATATTACCTTCATGATTAATTGTAAAGCTGAACCCATTGTCTTCAAATATTTCCTTGTGTTCAGTCAATATTGTTTCGTTTAAAGTGGCGAGGTTAAGAGGCTTTGGAACAATCAACTTTTGGGTCTTCAATTTCGTTTCATTGCTCAGTTTTTCGAATCGAAATTTCTCATCACTCGCATGTTGGTCGACGATGAACAAATCAGTATCGAGTCTTACGACTATGAAACCCAAATTAAATTGTCCTATAATCTGCATCTGCAATAAATAAGATAATAAAATTAATTTTTAAATAAATTAATTGTTTTCAATTTAAGTGAATTCAGTAAATAATCATTATAATAACCTTTTTAAAAGATTCTTTCGACAATTCCTTTTGCAATTCCTTTTCAGCTTCTGCGTTCTTTTGAGACAATTGCACCTTGTACTTCATTCTTTTGGGTTTATTGTCAGTCAATCGTTCCTTTAGTGTTTCTAATTTCAATTTTATCCTTTCTAAACTAGTTTTCATCTCCATATCTGGTAATATCTCTGTACTTCTATTTAATTCTTTAAATTCTTCCATTTCTTCGTCTTCTTCTATTTCTTCTACTTTCATTTCTTTTATGTCTTCCCTTTTTTTCCTTTCTTCCGTCTTTTCTGTATTTTTTAATTTTCTATCTACCTCAGTCTTTAAAAATATCTTATTCAGAATTTTATTATCATTCGAATTTTTCTTTTCTATTTTCGACATAGATTCCAAAAACTGCTGCCGTTTCGACGGAGGATAAGATTCGTCAACAGGAGAAATTCCCCTTTTGTTTCTCTCTTCTCTTGTAAAATTAAGGTCCATAAGAGTTTTCACAGAGAAATTTCCTTGCGAACTTTCCCATTTTCTCTGCATGTTAGATTTAACAGTTGCTAGAATTAATTGCTCCTGTGTGAAGAAAATTTTTCTTTTGTCTGGAGTGACATTAACATCAGCGCATTCGTGATTCAATTTTAGATTTAAGAACACAAAGGGGTATTGTTTGTTGTTATATGTATGATAACTCTGATTAATGAGCTTGCTAATTTTCACAAGATCGCAAGGTCTTCCATTTACATAAAAGAACTGTCTGTCTGGAGAAGAACGACCAAGAGTATGAATGCAACTGCTAACGTAACATTGCCAGGAGAAGTCGATTTGAATATTTTTAGGCAATTTATATTCTTCTAGAATTTCCGCATTGGGGGGTTCCATTTCGACCTCTACAATTCCTTCCAAGGCTTTCTTTCCAAACACTGAATTTACATTTTCAAGGACATTTTGTGTGCCACTAGTGGACACTACAATATTAGGAGGCTTGTTTCCGGTTGAATTTGTGCATTTTATCTTCACACCGACTGATACTAAACAGTAACTGTACAAAATCTGAATAGTTCTTGCAAACTCCTTTTTAATGTTTCTTTGGAATTCTTTTGCTCTTACTGGCAGGCTTTTAAAAATATTTTTAACATGAACCGTCGTTCCTTCCGCTCTGGCACATTCTTCTTTTTTAATTAATTTTCCGTTTTTATCGAAAATAAGTGCGAAAGCGTGATCACAGGATGAATGTTTAGTGATTATGCTGACTTCGCCGAGGGCACATAATGAACTTAAAGCTTCACCTCGAAATCCAAAAGTGTCGACGCTAATTAGGTCAGAAAAATCTCTGAGTTTTGACGTGTGGTGCTTGAGACCTAAATTAGATTTCATCTTAATATTTTTTAATCTTTGACACTTCCGTAACGACATAATTGAATTTAAACTTTCTGGTCTTTGTATATAAAATGAAGAAATTGAATTATGATATTAAAATTGGAGCCTAACACCCTTACATGATGGTTACTAATTTTTTAGCGTTAATTAACTTACCCAATCCTTCAAAATCACGTTCAAGTACCCCACATCCATTATCACTTACAGTAATGCAAGATTTTCCATGATCGATAAGTTTCACTTCAATTGTTGTAGCACCGCTGTCTAAACTATTTTCTACCAATTCTTTTACAGCAGTTGCAAGGTCCAGCACGACCTAAATCATATAAATTTATTTAATGATATATAGTTTATTGTCCCTATCCATAAGTTGGTCTAATTAATTAATTTAAAAATAAGATTACCTGTCCTGAACATATTTGATGAACTGCTTCCTTACTAATTGCTCCAATTTTCTTTGAAGCACTAGTTGTTGCTTCTGGTTCAGTCATTTTAACATTCACAATAATTTATATTAAATTTTATTTTATCTTCATTGCCAAGAATTTTAGTTAATAATTAGTATATGTACAAATTTAATACAAAGTTCGAAAGTGATTAGAAGCAGGTCTAAGAAAGAAGATAATGATTTTCACTATTTCACTGTTTCAATTTCTTATGCAAAATTTTAAGAATTGTTACTCCTGATAATTATTGATCATTTTTTCTGTCACTTAACACCCTTAAACACAAAATTATATAGACAAAATTCACAACATTGTCGTCGTCAAATTCAGACATTTTGTGTTGAAATGGAGTTTATTAACACAAGTTCTTGTAAGAGCACACATTAAATAAACTATACCAGCGGTTTTAAAGCCGACCAAGCCGACTATCCCATCGTTCTTGTATGAAATATTTTTTATTTTTCATTTCGATGGGGGAGCCCCTTTATGCCCCCCAGGCTACTTTATCGACGGCCCTGAGACTGCTCACTGACTTTCCGTTCAAGAAATTCTTCCATTGGCTGAAATTTGAATCGCGCGCCAAATTTTGACCAATGGTAGCACACATTGGCTTTTCGCTATAGAAATACTGCTATTGGTCAAAATTTGGCGCGCGGTTCAAATTTCAGCCAATGACAGAATTTCTTGAACGGAAAGTCAGTGA
>CAJFCP010000124.1:1515130-1585359 GCA_904066005.1 Synergus itoensis | reverse complement strand
ATTCGCTCTGTAGCGCTAATCTTTTTTCAAATATAAGACTGCATACAGAGCGAAAAAATATTTAATTTCGATGCTTTTTGCATAAAACGAAAAATTCAAAATCTAACTTCAAAATTGAATATTTTCATTTTACTTAAAAAATATTTGAATTAGATATTTTCTCTCTCTGTACGCATAATTCTAGTTAAAAATTTATTAATTCTATAGAGGGAAAAAATTCCAAATTTAATATTTGTTGCGTAAAATTAAGAAATCGAATTTTTAGATTAGAACTTGGCTCAGACACTCTTAATATCTGATTTATTATGGGAGACTTTTCTTCAATAACTTAGTTCTCTGTTATAAAATAAAATAATAAATGGACTTACTTATAAGGTTTGATTTTGGGACATCTGCATGCCAAATCAGAAGAGTGGACATAAAGTGTAATAGGTCCCCGATGAATACGCGAGTCCGGATTTCGCTTGTAGAGCAGGAGGACATCCAGAGGGAATTGCACCCAGGAAGAGCCAGGGGCAACGATTCCATTTTGTGGTCCATCGCTCTTCTTGTACCTGTCTGTCACTTTAACCAGGATAGCTGTAACAGAGAATTACAACAATTACACCTTCAATGCTTAAATAGCTTTAACTGCATCGATTTTAAGATCTCCTTTCTCTTTAGTACAAGCACTTGAGCTTGAGAATCAATAAGTACTAGTCCCACTGTGATACCATTACCAAGTAGCCCCACAACATCTCTAATTTATATTACACACCAAGGCATACCAAGCCAATTATTGGCTTTGTTGTCGTTCACTGGACAATCGATCCAAAACCCTATCTCTCTCTCACTCTCTCTTTCTCTCTCTAAATACTATACTTCACTTTTACTCCTCTTACTGCATGCTTCTAGCGAAACGAGCCGAGTTTCATTGTCAGTTTCAAATGAATAATTTACACACCCTTAAATTACAATGACCTTACGATCGACGTTAAGTTCATCGTAAAATACGACATTGCTCTACACGATCGTTTCTTTAGATTGACTTGGACCTTGGATTGACCTTGGACTTAGATGCCTGTAATTATATCAGATAGAGTAACTTGCACGCATTATTTAAACAAAATTCTTGATCTGAATCATTTTTTCCAATCTCTCGAGATTACAATCTACAATCTATATTACTAATTCTGTTTAACTTGCAATAACTTTCTTTACGATATTGCTTCACAAGTAAGGTTGACGATGACGCGTTTATTTTCACAGGCGCCATCCGCTTTAATCGAGCTTCGCCATAAATCTAGTTAATCGAGAACCTTGCATGTAAACGTGCTAAGTGCGACGACTCTTGCAAGTGTTGCGATTCTAAGCGAAGCGGCAAGTGAAAATTCAAGCTGGGCAGATTCCGTGTTGTAAAATCTATTCCAAGTCGGCAGTTAAGTGTGGACTCGTCGAAGATTTATCTCTACTGAATCGAGAGAAGAAGCCCCTTCTCAGGCGGCGAACTGGGCTCGTTCTCAAAAGCATGCCTTTCTATTATTGAAACCAAGAGGGAGAATGCTAAACGCGCTTTTCATTTTTGAACGACGCTTTGCGCATATATTGTAGAAAGAAAGAAGGGGTAAAAAATTGAAAAAAAATTGATGAAAGGGGAAAAGACCATGTGCTCATA
The DNA here is from genome assembly GCA_904066005.1 of Synergus itoensis. NCBI lineage: Eukaryota > Metazoa > Arthropoda > Insecta > Hymenoptera > Cynipidae > Synergus > Synergus itoensis. The sequence goes on along the minus strand of CAJFCP010000124.1, from coordinate 1,583,705 downwards.
TGTTGTTACATACGTACCGATAGGCGTTTGTTTCGAGAACGTGCTCTTAAATCCTAAAGAAGATGTACATCTTCTTTAGGATTTAAGAGCACGTGGACTCTGGCGTTCTGAGATTTGTATTGAAGTGTCTTTTACGATTCCCTTTAAGTTCAAGCTTGAAGCCTAATATGTTATTCCTAGAGTTGCTTTGTGAACAAAAAACAAGCGTGCAGAAGCAATTTCTGTTCATGTTAAACACAAATTTCTCTCAATGTTGATCTGTGATTTAATTTCTGGGAAGTCATCACTTGAAATGAGTTGGTTACTTGAATTTATGTGAATTTTATTGAGTTCAATTGAATTCACTTGCCTAGACACGCAATTTTCAATTTAATGTACATATGAACACATCAAGTGAAAAACGAGTGCTCAAAGTTGTTACACCTTGAAATTAAATAACAATTTGGATTGGAATTCCTCCCATTTTAATTCAGTTTCGCTCCTAGTTTCATTTTCAAGGAATCGTCAAAGTTTTAATAAATATTCCCTTGAATCGAATCGAATGAACTTGAAATCCAGCAGCTCACCCGAATTCTATTTACTTTTCCGCAATTAAGAATCGACAGAAACATTTTTACTTCCCTGTTTGAGAGCCCTCGCAGGGGTGCACTTTAAATTTTGATTGTGCTGAGTAAAGTAAACAAAGCCCCTTCTGTCGAGTCTATTTGAACGCTCTTTGGTCGTACTTTTAAGCTTCTAAACTTAAACGGTCTACCATTCGTTAGTCTTGCATTGATACAACTGGTTCAATAAGGAATAATCAATCAGGATATTTTCCGCTGGATTAAATCTTTCTCCACGATTTTTTCTCTACTTACCGTAATCTCTTTTGCAGTATTTATTGAGGTTCAGCCTTTTGGTACTTGCTCTGCATTTTCCGCACTGATCTGTAAAAAATATTTTAAAAAATGATTAGTCAATGTGTTTTGCATTATCAGATATCCAGCATTGGGAATAATAATATTTCGGTACAAAGTTTTTGTATGTGGTATAAAAAAGTATATGCAAGAAAGGCAAGAAATGTAATCATATTGCTCAGTGCGAAAGGTCTTGGTACGTGCCACGAAACTCCAAACAATCGAACTTTCCGAACAGTTTGCTTTCAGTAGCTTTCGAAACTGCTTGGCAAGTTAGTTTTCGGATAATATCATCTGAAGTGTATCGAGAAACGGAGGCAGAGGTATATTTTGTAATGGGATTCACTTTCAATAAAAGTTCTCTTACTTCGTGCAAACTTCTTCCCCTCGTCGTACCCTCATTGTTCCCTTGTGCCCATCCCAACATTACTTCACAGAGACGACAGAGACACATCATGTCTATGCAAGTCTGGTCCATATCACTAACCAATATTTTCTGGCAAGCTTCCCGAGACAGCCATTGAGAAGAACCGTTTCGCCTCCCGTTTCGCGATATACATCTATGTACTTATTACATGCACTCGGTGTCTATTTCCAGTCTCACATTAATTAGGAACCTAGTTTCGGTCTTTAGGTAATGAACCAGTGTCATTCTACCAGTGGTTCTCCATTTCTCTTGCTTCATAATCATCCTTTATAATTATCGATCAGAATTCAGAGTTCATCTGTTTTTTGATGATCGTTTACAATAAGAGCGTTGCACCCACGTCTTAAGCTAAAAATTCTATTCTCCATTTTACTCAACGAAAATTGTAGATAAATATTTTTTCGCTCTGTAGCAATAATCTTTTTATAAATATAAACCTGGGTACAGAGCGAAAAAATATTTAGTTACGATCCTTTTTGCATAAAACGAAGAATTCAAAATCAGACTTCAAAAAATTAAATATTTTCATTTTACTTAAAAAATATTTGAATTAGATATTTTCCCACTCTGTGCGCATAATTCTAGTTAAAAAGTGATTAACTCTACAGTAAAATGAAGAAATCGAGTTTTTAGACTGGTACTTGGCTCCAACACCTTCACTTTTAAGTAAGTTAATAGCTATTTGGTTCAATTTTTAATTTTTGGTTTTTAAATTTTGGCTGTGATCCCTGCCAGGACGAAATCTGTCCTGGGCTCATTTTAAGCAGAATTTTGATAGCTTTTAACGTAATTAAAAAAACGTAATCCTTCTAACTTTGAATCAGTTATAATTTTTACTAATTTCGATTAGTTACGTAAATAAGTTATTTTCTACTGATGATCAGTAAAAAATAATGTATATATTGATATAGAATTGAGTCACTAAATTAGTAAAAATTATAACTGATTCATATTTAATCAGTACAATAACGTAGAACGTTGTCAAAATATTTACTGAAATTGTTATGTTTATATTGATTAAATGCTGCATGATACTATTTGAAGGAAGCTTGCGAGATTAATTAATGAACATATAACCGACAATGTTTTCATTGGCATTAGAGAGTTTGCAGACGCCGATTATAAACGCCAGTAAAGCGAATTTCGTAAATATCCGCGAAAGTGATCGACCAGATACTTTTAGAGATGCCAAGGTAAACACCTTTGGTCTCAGAATTTAAACTGAGCGTTAAGTACACCTCAAAATTTTTTAATCGCTTCCCCAATCTCTTTAGTAGCTTAATTTGTAATTTATTCTACTTGAAATCTTCTTCAAATTGCGAGTATGATCGGTTAAATTGAAAATATAATATTATAATATCGTAATTATAATTATTATATAATTAAATAATTATTTGTTATAATATTGCCTAGTATACATTTCAAATCCAAATCCATTTTTTAGATTCTAATTACCACGACGTAAAATTCATTATTGCGCATTCATAGACTGAAATTTTCTCCGCCCCTTTCCTCACAATGAGCGCATATCCGACTGCAGGAAACACGAAAGGAGATTACCTTGAAATCACTTTATAGTTCGTGTAATTCATCTTCGATATCCACCAAGCAATCAGAGGGTCACGAACACATGAAGAATCAAAGGTCATGATCTCGTTCATTAGGAAAATCAGTGAAGGTGTGAAACAGACATATTTCAAGATTGATGATTCAAGATTTATGCACTCAATGAAATCTGCACACAAATACTTACAAAAAATCATAAGAGAAATTTTTTACTACGTATTTGTAATCTATGATTGATGAACGTAATAAAATAATGACGAGAAAACAGATTTTTATAGGCACGCTATAATAATAACTAAGAAAAGATTAGAAAAATATATTTTTACAGATAATTTTTATATTTTGTAATCTAATTTGGCTCATGGGACATATTGACTTGATCCCCTTTGATGTAAGTAAGGATTGTTCGAGAATGATTCATGCCTTATATTAACAAGGGACCTGATTCGGATTTAAAGTCTTTACCCTTCTTCTACATCAACACTAATTGTAATCCTTTTACAAATAAAAGCTGGATTTGAATAATTGAAGAGTATATGAGTATAAGAGTATAGCTTATATCAGTAAGCGTGAGAATAAATATTAACGTCAATAGGGGGTTACGCTGTATGGTAATAATTACTTTACCAGACAATTAGTATTAATGATTCCAGATATATAAGGTCAGACACTTAGTGATTGACTTCCTCTCACCTTAGAAAAAGAAAACAAAAAAAAAATTGAAATTTTTGTAATCTCCAGATCTAATCTTCATAAATCTCTACCTTTAGAGATATAAAACAAGAAGAGGAACTCAAAAAGATTTTGAAATGAAAAATTTTCTTTTGAAACCGGTATAACTCCAAGGCTAATTTATGAATTTGTCTGAAACTTAATATGTGATATAATAATATATCCCATAAGGCCAGTAGCATTAAGTTTTCTCTGGAGTCAGGTGAACATTAAAAAAAAAAACAGGAATTGCTTGTTAACCAACACTCAGTACCGTTAAAATGAATAAATAATAGCCTTTGTTCAACATAAGTGCGCTGTTAAAATAAATACCCTATTACCAGGTGCAAGTCATCCTTTCGAGGACAAAAAGATATTTTACAAAGTTCGTTGCCTCGAGTTCTATAAACTATCCAATGGAAAATTCACCTATAATACACGCCTTGTTGCAAGATACATCTACAGCGTGCCAAGCTGTAATAAAAGCGCATCTGCAAGGTATGAAGGCCATTCCGAAGTCGACCTCAAGGAGGAGCAGGTTATATAGCGATATCGATCGATTATAATCGACGTCCAGAACCTCACCGAGCGGTCCATAATAATATAACTTTGGCGCAAACTTTCGTAATCTGCAAGATGGAGGAAGGTCGTGTCTAACGGGGATCGGTTAGACTTGATTTAAATTAGCTGCGAAGGCTGTGGTAATTAACTTCGACTTGGGACTTAAGTAGTATCAAGAGTTTCTAACGTTATGGTAAATAATTATATTGTCCTACCTCTCTACCATAAGAAATTCAACATTATTTTAATAAATAGCCAGAACATTAATTAGCTCTGTATATAATACACAGGAAACTAACTAGTTTCCAGTGTATTATATTATATTCAAGAGCTACGCAATTTTGAACGTAAATGAAGATTAGATTAGCTGCACAAAACTTGCGGAATGAAAATAGATTTAGTTAGTTATGTTTACAAGTTGCATCTGCCACGTTTTCAGTTAGTCTGCGACTTTTCATGAAAACTTTATTCGGCAATGTGCTAAAGTGTTTACAATCGGCGAGTCTCTGGATCGGAAAAAGTGTCGCGTAAAGTGATTTAAAGTGCGAGATGTGAGAAAGTTTTCTGCTTGAATAGACCAAACCGTTTCTTTATGAAGCTTTACATTCGTATTTTTCGAGGTCTTCTTTGAAATGGGTATAGAGGTATAGAAAATGGGTATATAGGTATACAAAAGTGTTAAAAATGCGAACAAATTTTCAATAATAATGCTATTGAAATTTTTTTTTTAATTTCATATAATATATTATTTTAAATCTTTTGATATTTAAAACCACTTCAAATCACTTCAAATTCGTAAAAAATCTTCCAAATTTCCTGGAAGTCTTTTAAAATTCCTTGAAACTCCTAGGAAACATCTTAAAATTCCACGAAATCCCTTCAAATTTGTTAATATTCCATAAAATCGTTTAAAATTTCACTAATTATTTTTAAATTCCTCAATATCATTTGAAATCCTTTAAATCCAACGAAAAACTTAAAAATCTTTTAAAATTCCTTAAAATTTTCTGTAATCCTTCAAAATACCACGAGGAACTTTAAAACACCATAAAATCTCATAAATTTTTTTAAATCTATTAAAATTCAATGAAATCCTTTAAAATTCCATGATGAAGATTCAAATCCCTTAAAATCGTTTTAAAAAAATCAAAATTTTTTAAAATTCTTACAATCCTTTTAAAATCCTTTAAAATTCCACGAGAATATTTATAATCCCTTAAAATCACTTAAATTTCCTAAAAGCTTCTTAAAATCCTTTATGATTCCACGAAAAATGTTTAAGTCCCTTAAAATACTTAAAAATCTCTTAAATTTTTTTTTTAAATCCTTAAAATTCCTTAATATTCCACAAAAACTTTTAAAAATCATAAAAACCTCGTGAAATCCTTTAAAATTCCACGAGGAACATTAAAATCCCTTATAATCACATTAAAAAATCAAAATTTCTTAAAATTCTTACAAGCTTTTTAAATTCCTATTAAATTCCAAAAGGAACTTTAAAATTCGTTAAGATTCTTTGAATATCCTAAACTTTCTTTAAAATCTCCTAAAATTGCATGACGTCTTTTAAAATTCCACTAAATCTTTTAAGTATTATACAAATTTCTTGTTCTTCCTTTAAATTCCTAGAAACCTCTTAAAATCCTTCAAAATTGTTGAAAATCTCTTGAAATCATTAGAAATTCAGAGAATCTCAAAGAATATTTGGAAATTCTTTATAATTCTTCGAAATGCTTGGAAATGTCAATTTTTATTTTCCCTGCCAACTACTTGTATTTCCCTGACAAATTTTTTTTTTCCCTGACATGTAGCTACCCCGACTTTAAGCTTTGGATTCTATGAAGTAATCTATAGGAAAAAATAAATATTATGAAATTAGAGTTAAAAGGTATCAAAATTCGGCTTAAAATAAGCCCATGGCGAAATCATTTTGTCAGTTTTATATACGACGAATGTTATTTTGTATGTATTTTCTAATTAATTATTTGTAAGAAATCCAGGCCCTGAATTTCTATAAAATTTTAAGACCACAGTGTTTCCTCTTCAAGGAATTGAAGTAACTTGATTCTTCAAAGAGCGCAATATGATTTTAGTAAACTGGTCTTGATGATGGATGGTTCATAAACTAAAGTTTCGATCAGGCGAAAAGCGCCTTGTTAACGTAAACATATTGCCTTGGTCAATGGCGATTTATCGTTTCCCCTCAGTTGGTCGCAGTGAACTGTTAGTTCGACGTGCGCATATATGTGTCGCAAAAACGAATCGATGCTGTGTACAAACATTAACCCAGCTATGTTTTCCGAAACGGAAACACCCTCTTGGTGGGTCGTTTTGTTTGGCTGAGCGCAAACGCACTCATAGAGACTTACAATTAGACGTATGAGTTTATGTACATGCGAGTGCGTACTTTCATACCTCACATTTATAGATGTACATGCACATACAACTCACACGTGTAACTCCTGACTTGGGACACACATAATGCGTTTAAAGCGTGCCCGTAAACACCCCGGCCAAAAGCGACGACTCCCTTTCCTTTCCTTTTCTCCTCTTTCATTTTTTTTTTCTGAAGTTCATACTCGCTCGCGTAACTTTGAGGGAAGCCAAGGGTGGTCGCACATTGCGACCGCAGTTGCGGGAAATTATTATTTGGACTCCCTGCGATAAATCTGACTTAAATTCACTTTAAGTATGAGACCCCTGCCGCAATGGGTACGTCCAATGTAATTTTGCCGAAAACTAGGATAAATCTCTGGCCTTGTGGCTGAAATGAAAGTTTGCCACTTTTTACAATATTAACTACCAATCCATTACCTTGGAAACTCAGTTGGCTTGTTACTTTCTGCTGCGACAGCAAAATCCACTATTACAGAAAGTAGAATCTAGTTTTGTTAAAAAAAAAAAATTTTCCGCGTTGGAATGCTTTCAAATTACCATTATTTGTAGCTGCTTGCAAGTCTTATTAAAAAAAGTTATTATTGCAAGTTCCCAACTGCTCTATAATCTTGAAAAATTCATGAAAGTCTCTTATCAGGAATGAACAAGTGGCAACTTCAAATGAATTGTAAAGAGATAAAACATCGAGGTAAATAATAGATTTCCTTTTTTTATGAAAGCATGTTTCGTGTACTTTATTAAAGTGCAAGAATTTTTAAGAGAAGTCCTTTGGGTGCATTATGTAAGAAATATTTGAAAGCTGAATTGTGGTAACAGATTTACTCCATGTATCACAATTACCCCGATTGACCTCACATATTTCAAATCCCCTAAGAGAAGGAATTGGCAAAGACGACACTGCGCGCCAGGAATAAGCACACTCTGAACAACACAATTGTATTTGAGTATATCACCCTACTCAAGTATTGTACATAGGTATACGAATGAATACATATCCACTCTACAAAACCAGCTTCTCGAGTTCTGCGAGCCTGATAGTCAAAGCGGACTTGCTCTTGCGCGTATGTCTGCATACGTGCACGCAGGCGTATAAGTCATACATATGCGAATACGTGTCTTTAATGTCTTTTATACTTGATCTTCACGCTTTATGTCACTTGATTGTGCAATTCACAAAAATGATTCCAAATGCAGTCATTGCAGAAATCAATTCACCAATGTGTCAATTCCACATCATTTTATTGCACTATAAGTAACAGGCTATAAGTTGAAGTGCAAATAACGAAAAATGTAAATTCTTTTATAGATTGGGAAAAATATTCATCAATTTGTATGAATGATGTTGAAATATTTATAAAAAATGAATTCCACATTACTTTTTCGATGCAAAATCGAAAATTGTAAAATTGATTTCGCAGATTCTCTACTTTCGAAGCTGAATAAGCATATAAGTGTCTTTTTAACTTATTCTACGTCAGAACAGAGAAAAAGGGGTAAAGAAAAATGTGTGCGTAAGGGGATATAATGAAATTGGCGTAGGGAGAAAATAGAGGGTAATTTTAATCTCTCAAGTTTGTCACATCACAAATTCAATGATATAAGGCTTTTGGGAGAGAATGAACTTTAAATCAGACAAAGCTGGAGAACAAATGACGATTCAGCTAGATTTAATGCCCACACAGAGCAATTTGCATAAAGGCATATGCACATGCATGAGAAGATCCGTCAACTGAAAGCCATGCATAAAGAAGCTCTGTAATATGCACGACCTGTGATTGGTGAATTCTTCTCCTGCATATGCATATGTGACTATGTAAATTCACCCGCAAGGGTCCTACGGTGGTCAGTCGGTAGGACGACATTATATAGCATGTAAGAAGTCCTACCCAAACACACTACTCAACTCGTTTATACCCTGTTATTATCTTCCTTTTTTCACTGATGTATATCATAAGACGAACAGTCTAATTTTATTTGTGTAAGCATTAAAAGTTATGTCAATATTTATATTTCCTGTGGAAAAGATTTAAAGATCCGCAGAGATCGAGAAATATTTTTTTTAAAAATCGAATATTTAAAAAAAAAATTCAGTAAGGGAAAGTTTGAGTCTTGCTGGCGTTTTGATAATAATTTAAAATTGATGCACCTGATTAATTAAAACTATGCAAATGTAAATGAATATAGTGAAAAAAAGTAATAAATTTACTTTCATGATTCGTGGAATCCAATAAAGTTTCTCAAAATACCAATAAATCTCGCGAAACTCCTTAAATTTCATAAAATAGATTAAATATCCTTAAAATCCCATGAAGTCTGGTAAAATTCCTTAAATTCTTTTAAAATCTCAATGAATTTCATAAAATAACACGTAATTTTGTGAAATCCCTTCAAGTTTTGTAATATCCCTTTGAATTTTCTTAAAAGTCCCTAAAACTTTTTAATAAAATATTTTTAATCACTTAAAATTACCTAAAATCTCATGAAATTGTGTATTTTCGTAAATTCCCAAAAAATTTCGTAAAACTGCGTCAAATCTCTTAAAATTTCATAATATCGTAATAAATCCCTTTAAATTACTTAGAATTAGTAAATACTCCGTAAAATTCCATAAAATTTTATAAAATCCTAATAAGTTTTGCAAGATCCCATTAAATTTTGGAAAATTACTTGATATTCCTTAAAACTAGTTAAAATCCCATAAAATCTCGTTAAATAACTGAAAATTGCTTAAAATTCCACGAAATCGAGTTGAATCCGTTAAAATTCTTAAACATCTAAAAAATCTCGTCAAACCGCTTCAAATTCTTTAGAATTCCATAAAACTACAATAATAACTTCCATAAAATCTCTTAAATCCCCTGAATCGTAAAATTTAAATTAAATTTCACGAGTCAAAATTCGTGAAATTTAAGAAAATTTATTGAAGTGTTAAAAATTGTTGAATTTCAAATTGTAATCATGTAATCTTTTATCTTTTGTGAATTTGAATAATATTAATTATCGCATGCAATTAATCTCACGCGCTGTAGCGAGCATATAATATTGCTAGTATTTTAATAACAGATTTTAATATTATAAATAATAAGAGATTGATATTAGAAAGAAAGTTCAATGCCCGAAGGAGAAAATCGCGTGTGGAGAAACAGCAACTTGAAATTGGTGATTGATAAGGACGACATGAGAGACGAACAAAGGAATGTAATACACGACGTGGGCTTCTGCAAATAAGTACCTACATAGAATAGACCTACATGAGCTTACAAGGTAAGCATTACCTAAGGGAAATGCGCACACGCTCGATGTTAATACCAGCAGTATTCTGCCATTTCGACCCGCTTCAGCTTTAGCAAGGGTAGTTTTAATTACGCCATTAGGGGAGGCTGAGAGTCCGTGACTGCAACCGAGCGGCTAGACGTCTTCCATCTCCGAATTTCTCTCGCCCTACACTTCTTTGCTAAATTAATATTGCGCTTAAATTCCGCTTTTACCCTTACGTAACCCAGTAGCGTATAAACGCCTCCGAGTGTCTCTGGTTTCAACGATTCATAAAATTGTGTCTTTTTAAAGCTTCCATTAATAGGCAATTCAATTATTTTGAGCTCTGATTACAACTTGAACATTTCCGAAACCTTTCTGTATTTATTCAGTTAGTATTGTAAAGAAATAAGATTAAAGAATCTCATGGAAATATCTTTAAATGCCAATGTTTTTCCTCGATGATAAAGTAATGTATGCTTGAAAAATATTGAAGAATAAATTCATAATCTTTCACTTACTAGCTCTTCCATCATAGCGTTCTTCGTCCTCGTCGTCGTGATCGCCGTTATCTTCACTTGCCGTGCCTTGGGTCTGCACGACTCTTGGAATTCCTGAAAAATGACAAGAAAGGGAAACTCTTTTATTGGCAATAACGTTTTATAATCTAATGACTTGGAAATGTTCACGCTCTCGTCGTAAAAACGAATCCTTTTAGTATTTACGCCTTAAAATTGGTTCACCTTAAATTTCGAAAAATATATCTGGTTTTAAGGAATTTTCACTGCCAAATATTTGGGAAAATTCCGAAAAGTTTGCGGAAATTAGAGTCCCCAGAAATTGTAGGGAATATTTCCGAAGACATTTTTTACAGAGTATGAATTGAATACCAAAGATTTAAAAGTGTAATAGATGACACTCTGTCATCCACCTATCTTAAATAAAATGTGACATATTTTCGATGAAAATAAATGATAAAATGTTAAAGAGAAATGTTTATGTTTACCAAGCATCTTTTCTAATCTTTCAAAGTCCCATAATATAAGATTTATGTGTATACTTACTGATGCAAGGAGCGATGTGCGATCTGCTTTGCTGGTAACCTCTGGCACACCTATTGCATGTCGTGCCTGTTACGCCATCCTTGCATGGACATTGGCCAGTGACCTGATTACAGGTCTTTCCTGAAGCTCCGATTGGATGACAATCGCAAGCTGCAACACACGACAAGCAAAACACTGATGTTAGTTCCTTGAAGACCAGAGAAAACGAGAGATAAAGAAAATAAATCAAGAAGAAAACAAGATTTGTCGTCGCCTCGTCGTACCAATCAGTGGCATTTATCAGGCAAATCAATTGCAACGCTAAGTGTGTAGGTATAATGCATGTCTTCTGTGAGACTGATAAGAAGTAAGTGATGATTTATGCGCCTTATTCACTTTTATTATTTATCTATAACGAATTGATAACAGCAATGTAACGAATTTAGTATCTGATTTTAGTTGATTGCTTCAGATTCAGAAAATAGAAAGGCTTTGCGACAAAATCACAAGATTATTATCAACAGGCACCTTTATTCAATTTGAATTCTTTTGATGTTCTTTAAATTCTTTTAAATTCTTTCAATATTTTAAAAGACATGAAAATGCGGGAGAAATGTATAATGGAGGATAAATTGAGGGTAAATTTTCCGGGGTTAATCGGTGTCCAACAATGCGTTTATGATAATGGGAATAGCCGATAAATTGTTCGCAAGTAGGCAGGCACGGCAATAATATTCGAGGCGCAATAACTTAGGGCATTACTGGCGTGCTTGGGAAGCATAGCCAGATTACCGTAACTAAAGTTTATGCCTATAGATGTAAAATAAGTAGCGTGTCGGCATGTCAACCGATATTATAAATACGGGTGCAGATTGTATAAGGACACCCACGAGAAAGTTCTTCCTGCCGTAATGTAAGTGAAGTGGATTCGCTATTCATGACTATTTTGCACTTAAACCCCCGGGACAGTTTTGAGGATGGCAATCGTGAGTTTTGCCTTGCCTTCCAGGGCACATAAAATGAAATCCTTATTGCTGTTCGAGGCTCGATTTTCGAGAAACTCAGTGGGCGAGCATTTTGCTTCGAGAAGCACTAATTTGCATCTGCCTCTCGGTACCATGTCGTGCCAACGATATTGGAAAAGCCTCGATCACTTGGGCCAGCCAAATCGTTTTGGCGCAAGAAGTTCTCTCCCGTTAATATTACGACATTTGGCAACAATAGGATTTTTAGATCTACAATTCTAAGTCATATTTGCACCTCGATTTTCCGGTTTTTGTCTCGTTATAATGCAAATTTTATTAGGCAAGTATATATATTTTGATCAGATTTCTTATAGCTAACTCAAATGTTTTTTTTTTTTTTTTTTTTTTTTTTGGAATGTGATAATATATTGCAAGAAAATGAAAAAAATAACATTAACCAAGGACGTAGTGCTAACTTTAAAGAAGAAAATGTCATTTCGTAAATTTTAATAATTCATCAGCTGTCCAACTGTCCGTGAGTAAGTCACTACGATTTGTCATAAATGACGTTTAATAAATCATGTATTTACGCTCGATTGTCCTGCCAATAAAATATAAACTAACAATAATGATTTATACACTAGATAAGCACTAGGAATAGAAAAAAGACTGACTCAGCATTAATGAAGCTTCCAAAAAATTGGTTTTTAAAAAATACTCTTCTGTCAAAATATTTCAGAGTTTCAACTCTGAAAATGGGAACATTTTTTTGGTTTGCAATGTTTTTTGTTCATGATAATTTTATGATGGATGATATTCAAGATTTATAGTTTAATTTCGACCCAGGTGAAAATTTTCAATTTACGGTTAGATGATGGTGATACACTTTGTACAGGTTTCACTTTACTGTATCCCTAAAGGCTGATTTATTACTGATACTTACTGCTTGGTATATTACGCATAATCAGTAGTTATTGCTCACCAATTTACATCGAACGCTCAATAATTGGTCAATACATCTACAATTATTCCATTCTAAGTACATAGCAAACAAATCAGAATTAAAGTTACTCTTATATCAGAAAAAAAAGATTAATTAAAAATAAAATCTCATTTTTATAAATTAGATACTTAAAATATCCCAGATTAGATGAAACAAAATATACAGAAAGTAGTGATAATGAAAAAACACATAAGTACTTTTACATTGTTCTCTCGTTTGTATTGCAGTAAAAATAATTTAGACCCGGCTAGATAGTTTTGTCTATGTACGTAAGTTTGTCTGACCAAAAACGCCTTTCTCTACTGCGCACTTATGTAAAGAATAAAAGTAGGCCTATAACTTAAGAAAATCATACCTTGAGCAATATTCTTACTCTATGCATAGTGGCAATGATGTTTTCAATTTTTTAGATTATGGTTTATGTATACGGATTGAATATCGTATATTGGCACTTGCAACCATGTTTACGGAAACCTGCAAATATTCTTTTCTTGTAAGACCATAAAATCGAGACATATTTATGAGATACATAAGTACTTTATATTCAACGATTTCAGTCAACAAAATTGAAAATAGCATATGTTGCCTCCAATTTCCAATATTCACAAACATCCATAAAAATCTTTACGCATCATTTTTAGAATTAAATTATTATTTTTAGTACTTTTATATATGTTAGATCCATAATCATATCATGTTTATTATCATTTTCATAAAATCTTATCTTTATTAGATATATCTTTACCTTTTCTCACAATGTGTATTTAATTATCGTAATTATTTGAACTAAAATGAATATTGTGTTGATTATTGGACGAATTGAAAACTGCATAAATGTAATATCATGCAAAAAACGTAGGTCACTGTTGTTGAAACTTACATCACGTATGTAATGTTATAAAGATATGCATAAGCAAAGTATAAGCTTGCAGAGAGAACATGAAGAAAGTGATCGTTTGTGCGATATGTGAACGAATATGTCGTATAAACCAAGCTCTCCTGAAACGGTTCTCGAGCGACCGTGATTTCTTGTCGTCTGAACTCTTCCTCTTTTTCTGTCATTTTTTAAATATTTTTTTTTACCATTTCTCATTGACAAGCTTTTAGAATTAATGCGCTTTGAATTGCAAAGAAGACAAGTATAATTGCTTTCTGCACTTATCGTCATTTGGTCAAAAAGGTCGTAGAAATCTTATCTCTCTGGCTTCTTTGTATTTCTCTATTCTTAAAAATATGCAAAATCGAACGATTTTAAAAATATTAAACGGAATGCAATTATGCTATTTATATATGTATACGATGTTGAATATAACGGCTTTACTTGGTTTTACTACTTAACTTATCTATTCAAGTATCATTTTTTTATATACCACCTTATTCCATAGAATTTTCTGTATTATTCACTTTTGCAATAAAATATTAACTACTCAGCGCATGATTTTCTTCTGGTACAAAATGCATTATGATAAAATTTATTCTGTAATGAATCAAGCGAGGTTAATGAAGTTTGCTTAGATGGCGTAAAGTCGTGCTTTTAAAATGCCAAGGTGGCTGAGAAGATGTGCTTTTTATTCAGCACGAGGGGCTTCTTTAGCTAAGACTCGACGACATATTTTTGAACTCTGTACCTGTGTTGTGTGTACATTACTGCGTGAAACATCCCGCAGCAAATGGCTAATTATGACAGCACTCTGAGCCAAGTTTAACTCCGAGGAAGAGCTCCAGCAGCCACTCACGACCACAACTTCGTCTTTATTGTCGTTAATCGTTATAACCGTCTGCAGCTTGAGGTCTGTCGTGCGCGAAATATAAACCAATCTTAGGAAAAGTGATATCAGTATAATAAGAAATAATGCTTATAAAGCACTACACGGAATATTTCATTTAAATAAAAATCCAGGAATCTCTATTCTTCAAATTGTTTAAACTTCAAGTTTTCAGACTTAAAATTAATTTTAAAAAGTCAAAGATTGACGAAACCCAAAAGCAGAAGAGAGGTAGACGAAACAAGCCTAAAAGAGAACTGAGTTTGGACAAAATGACATGTAGCTGTTGCGTTTCTGCAACATTACCCCATTCTCTAGGTCATCCACACAACAAGGCGAGTTTCTCCCAGAAGATTATATTTAAACTGAAACCGCAGAAACGTGGGTCGAAGTGTACATAGCGTACCCGCGAAGCTACGTAGGAGGACGAATTTCGGGAGAGTCAAGAGTTTGGATCCGTTGAGATTATCGTGGCTAAAGAGTGAGAAAGCGAGAGAGAGATAGCTTGAAATGGCGTTCATAAATTCGACTTATCCGTGAGACGCGGCTCTGGAGAAGGCACGTATTTATTTTATTCCTATATACAGTATACCCACGAAATTGTGACTGCTTAAGCCGATTATCGCAAAGGGTCAACCTGACCTGCGAGGCTTCCTCTGCCCTCCCTATACTTTCTTTCCCCTTTTTTTCCTACATAATTCCCTTAAACCTTAAACTTTTCTTTATGTTCAGAAAAAAGGGTTGGAACATATGGAATGGAAATTAGCTGAATGGAATTTTAAAATTATTTTTAAAGTAATTTTTAAAGTAATTTAAAGTAATTGTCAGCGACACTTTCCATATTGAGAGAGATACAGAAACAATGTCGTACTTATCGGAAGAATCATGGAATTAATGGAATACGCGTGCTCTCGAGCCTGGAGTAAAATTATTGTCTGACTTGGACTAGCCTTTTCTACTTGTACCTACATAAAATAAGAGAGACTTTAAACTTTGGATTTTATCTTATCAGCAGATCCTATCCGAATTCTATGGCGTCGGAGCAATTGCAGAATCCAGATGATCAGTTGCAACATTAATTTCAACTGATTGGCCTCATGTTGAGATAAAAGGGGTAATAAAACATGTTAATCTCGCAGAAATTTTAAATACCTCAGTGGCTCAGCCAGGGAGGAGCAGCGTTGGGGAAAAGTAATTAACATCTAATTGCATCTCGTCGGCACTTTTAGTGTTATTATTAGGCAAATAAACCATGAAAGTTTCCATTTAAAAAATAAGTAGCTTCTGAAATATCAGAAAGAATTTTCAATTAAAGTGTAAGAGATAAAAAAACTTGAATTATTATTACTCTTTATTGAATCGTTATTAGAGTGAATAATTTAAAACAAATTTTTAATTAATACGCTCTTTCTTTATACACTATATTCAGAAGCAATTTGAATACCAATTTTTATCATTTTGAACCTACCGGGTTCATTCCATTTTGAATAGAGTCTGAGTGAAGTTGAAGTGGACGTAGAATTTTGATTTGGAGAACGTAGAAATTATGCATATGAATTAATGTGATAATTGCGAGGGGATGATATTTAATTCGAGTTGCGGGAAAGCAATTACACATATTGCGAACCAATAAAGAGGGTTGATAGAATAAACCAATATGAAAGGATTAAGTAATATATTTTTGAATGTGGAGCTTTTGTTAACATAAAAATATCATTTTTTTGGGGAGAAAGAAATTAGATAAAATTTTTTATTGCATAGTGCTCTCAAGGAAGATAAAATGGAAGATTTTTTTCTCTATAAACTCTAAAGAAATTTGAGACTTCTCTGGTCTGAAAGCCTTCTGTGATTTATGGACCCTTCCTTATAATTATCATCATCTCTGACACGGGATGATTTCTAGACAGGGATAATGCTATGTAACACAGATATGCAAATTGAAGTACTACTTGACTGGCGTCGCGTCGCGTCCAGACCTCGACCTCTTGGCGCTTTCTACGCCTGTTTTTCTCTTTTATTTCTTCCTTCCGTCCTCCCGAGCAAAGTCTGACATGGTAAAGACATTGACCCATTCTTTATTCCACTTGCGAGCTCGAGTTATTTTACTGTTTAGAGTGCATGAAAATGAGAGGTGAGAGAGAGACGAAGGATCAAGAAATGAGATTCAAAACAGAGGGTGCGAACGCAGAAAGTGAAAAGCATGCAAAAGGGTCAACGGATGTCGACACGGACCGTTGCGCGGAAATAGCCAATTAAATCAGTAACAACGAGATTGGGATCCAATTCATTAATCGGATTATCAGCCTGATTTCCCTCGGGCAAAGCGGGCCCGGGCTGGACGATAAAGTCGATCCATCGAAGCCCGAATAGTTCCCCTCCATAGACTGCCCGGTTAATCGCCATATATTCAGCTTTGCGTCAAAGACAAGGAAAGGCTCTTTGTCACTTTGAGAAAATCAGATGCCATTGCATATTGCGCTGTTTTGGTTCGGAATCACAATATTATGCAGATAGAAACATAAATCGTTTGCATTAATATTCAAAGCAATTTTCTCTGACTGTTCTGATTAATTTAATGCTTTAATGGACGGAAAATTGGAATAATAACGATATGTTTAATGTTTTGAGTTATTGCTAATACGCTTATAAATTAATTAATTTTTAATTTAGTGTTGAGTGCACAAGTTTAAATTCAACGCAGCTTGAAAGTGGAGTAAAACATATGGTACATAATTAATTATGTACCATCAAGATTAATTACGAGCGATTGCAATAATATATGAACCAATCGGTTCTGGTTCAAATACAACATTGTTGAGACTCGAAATCTGAACCGAAAATTGGTAGTTTCTGATATAGGTTTATTTTAATAGCCTCACGAAGGAGAACAAATGTTGATCCTTTCAAACATCGAAGAGCAGATTGAAACCAAACCAAGGATGAACAGATAAGAGAAGAATGAGGAGAATGTCGAAATCCACAAATGTGCAGATGAAACAAAAAGGCAGTCGTTCCTTGTATATCCACAACCTTTATACACCTCTCATGGGAAATCATCTCGAGAAACGTAAAGCGCAAGCCTTCGTTTCGGTAATCGCTTTATCCTAGGAAAAGATAAACTCCTCTTTATCACCGAAACAAACAATTTAGTTCGCACAGTTTTGATACTCAAAATTGATAGACTACACTAGAATTTCCCCAATTCCAGATAAAATTTCAAGAATTTGTCTTTCAGATTGTCTATTTTGTATTAGAGAAGCAAGTCTTGTATTTTAAAGCGATTCTTAGCATGATCAACTCTTGATTCTCGTGCACATTCCAGGGGGTGATTTGCGAAAGGAGAGCATTCCATTCCTGGAATTTTTGAAAGGGTATTATAGTCGATCGAGGGGTTCAGTAAGGAATGAGAATCCTTCAGGATTTATTTTCTAAAAAGGAATTGTGAGTACATTCAGTTTACTTTTCGCCACTATATGATTGGATGGGATCGTATGGTAAAGTATATCTGACTATCAGAGCCTTGAATGTTTTCCTCCTCAGTATTCAAGCCAGGGATTTATTCGACGCCTGCAATTGGCGCCAACGCCTTCATCTCTGCCCTTCCTCACACCAAATGTATTGCAACATACAATCATGTGAATGAATTCATTGTCGAATTGTCATAAGAGAAATAACGGTTCGCAATGCAATGATCGTAACTCCCAACGTCAATGAAAAAATAATTGAGGTATGCCTTCGTATATTTTTGTGTCCTAATTTACATAAAAGAGTATTCAAATTCAAAAGAAAAAAAACGTCAAAACTTTCGAAGGGCCTTTCGAACTTTTCGAAGTATTTTACAGTTTTATTTTTTGAAGTTTGTAGAACATTAAAGAGTTCAAATTTGGAAGTGTTCCAACATAAAGACCATCAAGTTGAAAGTATTCAAAGCTTCGAATTTGAAATTTAAAATCAGCCTTTAATTTTATGTATGAGAAGAACTGCGAATTTGTTTAAATTTGTCCTTTCATTGTCGATGGGAGTTCAGGAACAAAGGGGAATGGGTAACGTATCTAATAAAAGTTCGATTCAAAACACGCTCGGGTCTGGTTCACGTATTCGTCTCACGCCATCGACTTCGTTCTGGCTTACGCCCCAGCCCTTGGTATACGTCCCCGCAATCAACTCGTTCTACTATAGTAAAGAAATTCGCATTCATAACTCGACCGCGTATTCGTTCTTCCATCTTTTTTTTTATCTCTTTCCTCAACCTTTTCTGACATCGTCTTGCTCTATCAGCAAATTGTTTCCCTTCATGTACACAAAGCTGATTGTCTCAAGCTTTCTCATCTATCTATTCTAGGAAGATGGTACGAATTCCGAAAAGATGAAGATTTCATAAGCTTCGAGAGAAAGTATAATCATTTTCAGCGAGATCATCATGCTGCTGATTTGTTTGCTTAATTTCTGGAGGGAAACTATCTTTTGAGAAATATAAGGAGATATGGTGAGAAAAGAGAGAAAAGAAAGCAAGAGTGAGAGGAGAAAAATGCGAAGAAAAGAGGGAAAATAGTAAATGACGATATTGTAGCCTAGTACTTTGAAAGAATGACAAAAAGAAAAGTCAAGGCAAGAGATGTAAGATAAGGAATGTGACAACAAAATACATTTAGGAAGATCTCGCAGTAATGAGAGATGTGAAAGAAAAAGAGGAAGAAAAAGAAAGAAAGAGTGAAAGACAAGATTGTGGTTATAAAGCAAAGCAGAGGAAAAGGAAATGCAAGAAATGATACGAGTGAAAAAGACGGATAATAAGAAGAAACACAAAAGAAGAATGACAAATAATGTAACAGAAACGTTAGAAATTCCTCCTTTTACATTATTTGAGATTAAAATGAAAAAGATTAATAATATAAATCAGAGGTAGTCCGGCCTATGTAAAATGAAGTCTTGCTCGCGGCGTCTCATTTTTAAATGTCAGAGTTGACATCTAAAAGAAAAGAACGATGTGTAATTTTAATGTGCAAGTGTCATTCGAGAGAAGAGAAATGCCCGAACGTCGTGAAGTGCAAATGGAACGTGCGGATTATAACTTCTGGATACCCAGCAAGCTTACATATATATACATTTTTCTGAACAGGTCGCATCTGGCTCACCTTTTATAACATTAATCCATATGAACTGATGCTGATAGACATTAACACCGCATGTTTGTATATGTGAGTGCATATGGGTATAATTAAAGCGGCGAATGACTTCTCCACCGTAAGCCTGCAGCGAGAGGTGTTGGCAAGTGAGATGAAGAGAATTCGATAAAATTTATATATAAGAAGATTGGTGCAATTTATCAAAGGTGTTGATAACGTCAAACTCATCAAAACTCACATATAAGACACAAAACGACCTTTAGAAATATTATCAAAAGAAACGAGCTAAAGGGACGCAAATATTCATTAAAAATATATATAATGAAATCAATAAGCGAATTATTTCCGAAATGATTTCCCAAGAGTTAATTCACAAATTAGAATACTGTGTATCTAATAATGCATTGATAATTAATATTCCATGGTTTTTACTACCAACCCGCCTGGAGAGTATAATATTTCCATTATATTAACGCACATAATCATGATACGTGAAATTTGAGTATGTTTATATATTGATACCGTACAGAAATTACGATGTGTACATCCAAATGTCATTTGCAGCCGATTTTAATGAAGTAGAGAAATAATTTCAAAATTGAGAAACAAATGAAATTCATTGTAAATTATAATAATTTTAGAGAAGAGACTTTCTTTTGATTCTTTCCTAAGGTTCTTAAATCATCCTAAATCTCTCAAAATATCTCTAATCTTCTTTATGATCGCAAAAGGTCTTTCCTAATGTATTTTCGGGTAATGATAAACGATTTGATGTCAAAAGAGGAAAACGAACGTGTTGGGGTTATCACAGCTGCCGATCCGATTAATACCGCACATGCTTACACTCGTATTCAAAGGAAACAGGGAGAGCAGAAATTCATTCAGAAAGTTGCTCTTCTCTTTGAATTACGAAGACTAGTCTTCCGATTTATTTACCAGGTGTTGAGCATTAGGATTGTGATTCAAATTTCGATACGAAATATTTTATCAAATTTATCAAACTTCAACTACCTTTAAGAAAATATATAAATAATATATTTAGTTATTATTATTATTAGTTAGTGAGGGAAAACAGCTGAAGAAACTGCTAATCACACTCCATCTCTTACAATGGCCCCCCATCCAAGTATAACCGCGCAAATCGCTGCTTAACTTCAGTGATCGAACAAGAAGCCTCAAACAGTTCCATCCGTCCGCTTGGACATATCCTCATCTTTATAATAAAATTGCTTTTGCAAAGAAACTGAAGATAATGGCTAAAATATCTTTCATATAAAATCGTTCATGAAGCAAAACTTTTCAGTTTTATTTTTGATCGTGCGTAAAATAGATTTATATTTTCTTACCACTAGGTTGCAGAAAAACGATCATAGAAGAAACTCACCTGGAACAAAAAAGAAAAAAATCTATTAGAAATTTTTCGATCATGTATGTCGATTTTTTTATACAAGTGTGCAATCTTTGAAATCTCATCTCGACGCTAAAGTCAAGTAGTCGAACCTTCTGATGCATATTTCTTAAATCATGATACAAATTGCTAATGTTCAAAATAATCTGGAGATCTCCACTATGGAAAGAGTAAAAGGCAGTTTGCTGATACTGCTGCAGTTATTAACTCTGCCGTTAATCTCTTCCTTCATTGGGTAGTAAGCACCTTAAGTGTTAAGCTTTCATGAGGTTTAATGTATCGAGAGCGAGCTCAAATGTTATGCCACATAATACCAACCACATTGCAGCTATTATGCAGATGTGCATGTACCTGCAATGCCACGAGGCGTGAAACCGTCGTCTACTAATCGTTCCAGCATTTGTCAAGGGAACTACAAAAGCCAGCCTGGAATTCAGACTCTGTTGTTATTCCAGTCGCATCTGGAGATCGTCACTCGTTGCCCTGATAGATATAGGACCCCATAACAAATCCATGGTCTTCTTGGTTTAGTACCACACATTTATGTGTAGTGTATTTGCAAGAAAAGCACACCAACTCCTCTAACTTGATAGATGCGTATATAAATAATGCCTCGTTGCAAATCCCAGACGCATTAACAATCATGATGTAACGTTGGCGAAAGTGATTATCCATCGGCGGCAAAGAATGATTTTTTTCCTTCTTTTCTTCTTCTTCCTTTAATATTTTTAACTGTCATAATATATTCTTGCATTTTCTCTTTCTTTCCTAATTGATAGCATCACTTTTTCAATATACACCCACCTAGCGAATTTTTTTTTAAATGTCGTAATGATTTACCATATTTCAAAACTTTCTTTTTTCAGAAAACTTTTTACCTTGTGTCGTTTTTCTCTCTACTATCACTCTAAAAATCTCCAGCCTCCGATGCGAACTCGATCACTGACATCTTAGCAATATTTTTCCACACGTATAATCCTTAAACTATAGCGACCATGCTCCCGCCCGAAAGAGGGGCCTTTTACTCTGTCTTAGATATACTAAGAAGACCCCTAGCTTGCTCGAGGCTGCATTCAAGATTTCAAGAAAAAGGATCAAGAAGAAGACTGGACCAATTATCTGCACGAAGTATCGCTCGCCATGGGGTTCCGTTCCGCATCTCGTATCTTTTATCCCGCTTCCTCGGTTTTATACGTGTGTAGTAGACACATGCACATACGAGTAGGTGAGATTTCCTCTTTCCCCTGATATTTTTAACCCCATCCCACCAACTTGATTACACCACAAGGCTACTATCGCGCGAGAGCTTCAGTAACAGAATGCGCAGAGAAACATCCCCAGACGGCAACTCGGCGAGCTTTCGGGAAAATCGAATTTTCACGTTTTCGAGCTCGTAAACTAGATTCCGCCTTGCGGCTCCGTGAAAGAAATTTATTCCCGAGTTTTGTTGCGAGAAAGCATTGCTGACGTGCAAAGCCGGGCTAACGCCCTCGAGGCTTTAGTGCATTGATTTTGCGCGAGAATTAATTCAATTAGAAGTCGGGAATTTCAATTTGGAGAGGGTGATACGAAGAGAATGCTGAATCAAATAAAGAAAGTGTTGCGATTTATTTAATGAACTTTAGCTGATCTAATTAAAATCTTGAGAATGTAAACTATGTATGTAGTGTCAATGGAATTTATTTAAATGAAAAATCCTATACAAGAATGTTTCATTAAATGACGATACTTGTATTCATTTATAAAGATAAAAAAATGTAGCTCGTGAGCTGAAGATTTTTGTGCAGAATTGTTGAGAGTTGCAGAACGGTTTTGGTCCAGTGCAAATAAAGATATATAGTTTAAATAAGTAAGCCGTACATCTTCGGTCTTCCAAGATCCTTTTCCTGGCCATAAACGTAGAGACTAATGTATACAAACGAACGCACACGCATCAGCAGTGCGGAAGCGCAAGGTAAATACATTTAACAGTCTTATACGCATAAGCATAGCCTCACATCCGACGATAACGCGAAACAAAGAGTTTTAGCTTATAAACCCGGAGTCCTGGTTTAAATCTCGAAGGGACGTCTGCTTGGATAAGCTCCTCAAAGATATCTGCAATTTCTCGTATAGCTTGTCATTGAGCCTCCAAGAACAAAGACGAACACTTTTTTCACAGTAAATCCCAGTGAATTTTATCGAGATGAACTTCTCCCTTCTTGGTCGCCTACTTTTTCAAGCGAGTCCCCCCTGCGAAAATTTCACTCGGAATTAATCTCCAGACTCTTTCAGACTTGAAAGTAACTGATAAAGAAGAGGTTACATCTCGAAATCTACTCAAGATTTCAAGAGATTTCAAGATATTTAAAAGATTTCAATTGTTTCACAAAGGCATTACACCATAATTGATATTTGAAAAATTGTGCAAAGAAATGTAGGTAACAATTAAAAAATAATGTAATTTACCTAGGAAGAGGTAAGGATTTTATGTGATGTGCGTCCCAAGTGACAAAACCAGATCCTTTTAACTACAGAGTATATTCGGTTAATGAGATTTGCCCATACCACGTAAGAGTCGAGTAAATGCGGTTTACGTTTTTAAATTGAGCTCGTTTTTTAAACGTGATCCCTGAAGGGCGAACCGCAATGAAAAAGGCGGTATCTATACATTTAAAGTAGCAGTGAGATTTACTTTTGGAGATTAAGTTCACTCACTGAAAAGTGCTACCTCTGAAAAACGGTTACCACTGATAAAGAAGCAATCTATTTTCTGAAAACATTGATTGAAGATTGCTTTTACCAATCTAACTGAAAGCATAATCGATGCTGACTGATTTCTAGCACCATCGTCTTTTGTATATTATAAAATAAAAAAAAAAAACAATTTACCAACAGATTTCTCTATTGCGGTTGCAGAAAAAATGTCCTCGATCTTTTTATTACTACCTCAACTGCATGACTTCTGTTCTCGGAAGCATCGCACGTTTTTGCAGAGAGAGACGAGCTAATAGGCAAAGAATCCAAGGATGTTCTCCTTTCACTGCAGGAGGTTCAATTTGCTTCCGTTTTATTCTAGACCTATGGAGATTGCTTCTCGCCTTCATGAGTCGTGCTGAGGACACATTTCTCGATCCTCGAGCATATCGAGGAACGTCGGAAACCATACGAAGAATAGATGACCCCGCGAGATACAGTCTTCCATACCGGGTGTCTTAAAAGAGACAGAAACTGGTTTTAACGTGTACTCTGTACCACCTGTAGCAGGGAGAACATCCTAGCAAGCCGGCCCACTTATGTAAACAGTCTTGCGTGAGGTGAGCAGGTTGGGTGTCTGTAGGCGTGCGACACTGGTACACATTATGTATGTACATACTCTACTCGCGGAATACCCACTTTGCAAAGGGTTGCTCTGTACATACAGTCTCAGGAATTTACCAAGACATGTGCGAAACGAGAACCATTTTAACTCCTTTCTTCCCAAACCGAGAAGATTTATCGTAAGCCATTTAGCTCGTTTTTCGCAATAAGAAGAAGAAGCAGAAGGAGAAGAAGTAAAAGATGTACTGATGTAAACTGTTCAACAAATTTTCAAAATTGAAAGTGAAATTCCACTTTAAAGAGTTTTAAGCTGAAAGCGTTGAAAGTGTGTACAAATTCAAAAAAAAACAAAGCAGGAATTTTATATTTTTATATATTCTTTGTATAAAAAAAGTAGTGTAAGGAAATGGCTAAAATCGAACTAAAAATCGACTGAACTAAACGCCAATTAAAATAAAACAAATGGATATTTTTTTGGTTTCCAAAATTACGTAATAAAATCGTTAAACCTTATTTTGATAATATTAGCGACAATTTTTCTAAAACATTTTTACTTTTTCAAAAAAATAATAGTACACAGACGTCCATATTCACGTTCTTTACGTCTGTGTAATTAATACATGCTCTTGAAATTCCTCAAAATTAAACAAAATTTAAAACCCCTTAAAATTCTTAAACATCTCTTAAAATTACATGTATTCCTTTAAAATTCCACGAAATGTTCTAACATCCCTTAAAATTCTACGAAGTCTTTTAAAAATCCTAGAAATCTTTTGAACTTCATAACAATCACTTAAAAATTGACAAAATCCCTTACAATTCCAGTAGAATTTTCACTGATTAAAATCGTAAGAAAAGAGGCACCGAGAATCAGTGAAATTTGGCTGGGTATCAGTGAAATTTCACTGATTCAAGTTTAGATTCAAGACTTTTGAATAGCTTGAAGTTATAAAAACTAAAATAAAATAATCGCGCGCGTGTTGGTTTGTTACTAAAGTTAAAATATCTCCTCACACCTTATAATTCAGAGCATGAAAATTAAAAACCTGCCTTGGTTTTAATAACTTTTCAATGAATTCCTGAGGAATTTTACAAATCCCTGGTTTTCTTACACGTTTCTGAGAAACACATGGATAAGTGTGCATGTACATTTTACTTTTGCAAGACTGCGCAAGGCGTAACGCAGAGGGTTGCGTGAGAGCTCGTGCCGTAGAGGCCGTTGTCGTGGTACCGTCCTCGATCGCGATAACATCCTCGTTTCGAGTTTCCACAAGTACTTATGCACCTATAATACACTAATGCACATCAGGGATTCGAAACTTGTGTAGGTGAGTATGTCTCAACGCACATTCAACTTACAAATATATCGAATCACATATGGTAAGACTATACGATACTATAAGACTATACTATACGACACCTTGAGGAAATAGTTCGACCACGCTGCAGGTTCCAGTTCCTTAAGCTTAATTAAACCAGTACTTCTTACCTTGGAGGCAATTATAAACAGAAAATGGTTTAAGTTGATGTTATTACAGCTTTTTGAAATTATTTCATCATCAATTTTAATCGTATTCATTACCAGACTACTTAATGACTAAATCACTGAACTCGGTGCATCTCTTAAATTCAGTAGATGTGGAAGGTTTTGGTCAGCCGAGCAGCAGGGTTTTTCTTCCTGAATAAATATAATCTTAAAAGGATGCACTAAAGTTTAATATATTGTGTATAACTTTTATGAATATTTTAACGTTATCATGAAAAATACTATGATTTTTGGATTTGAACAGATGTAAAAAGAATACAATATAATAAACTTTACGATTATCTTTTCAAATTAGAAAAGTCCCCTCATTTTTATCTCCAAAACCGCAGACACTCCAAAGTCACGTGCCACATTCAATTAATCTCTTTTCTTTATCAATTATTGAATAAAACCCGGAAGATGTGTGTGTCAAACATATTGTTTACACCCATAAGAATCGAAATCCTTCATTCTTGATCAGAGAACTCAATTCCGGGGCACGTGTTGCGGACATTTTTTTTAGCATCGGATGCTCCGACGAACCCAATGTAAAGTCGAATGCTTCGCAGTGATCGTGAGGGTCGAATTTGTTTGAGGAGCGACCCTTGCCCAAGGCTACACCCGGGTTATGGTAAACACAGGACAAGACCTGAGGGGTGAGGCCACGGTTGAAACGTATCGCCTCAATACGGTCACGCGCGCTGCGCAAACAGAGGGGGTTTCCAATATTACCCTCTGCACCCGAAGCGACCTACGTCCACGTCTGCTTTCGTCGATATGTGCGTGCATATCTGCATATGCGTGTTCATATTCGCAATCTAGATTTATTAGGTACTTATAATCGCGAGTGTTTTGTACTCGGAAAAAGATATTAGCCATAAAACATGACAGTTTATCATGATCGAATAAATATCGCCCCGCGAATAATTATCGGTCCTCCGACAAAAAAACTGTCTCCGAGCAAACAGTAAATTAGCTTTATGAGAGGAAAGGAATCTTTTCATAATCATCCTGACACTAGTTTCATGAAAGAGCATTCAATCTAAATTTCTGTAAAAATTTGCAGAAACTTTTAAGGTGTAAAAAAAGGGAAAAGGGTCGTTACTTTTCAGTATTATTTAAAATACTCAAGTATGAATAATAATGCAAAAGATGTCAGTTTCTTATGATTTAAGATGAGGTAGGATATACTCTTGAAAGGAGTCATAAAAGATCAAACTTCAATTTTAGCTTCAGGCCTTCTTTCCAGTGTTTGCTGCTTGAAACGGGATGATCCTGAAAGTTGCGATATAACACAACCTACGGATCCTCGAGCGTATGTGAAGGTGCTTGAACCCGATGCAAAGTACAAAGCTTTCTCGTTCACTCGCACATGTTAGCATATTCATTACCCTCCACTTAGTCAAGACTTAAAACTCCGGTTCCAACTTGCTGTGAGATCAGCACTATAGGCCTATATTTTATACTTAATTTTGCGTCTCCCTTTTACGGATTTATATACTTTTTATTTCCATCAAGTCAGCGTACTCTTTCTTTGATTCAAAGTTTCTTAACCGTAAGACCAAGAAATCAAAATCAAAATGCAAAGAATAGGTTGAATGCAAATTTCTTGGCAGAAAATCTGCTTCTCCTTACTAGAAATCGATAATTAATGAGTTTCACGAAGAAAATACTGAAAAGAGTCGATTCCATTGAAAGTAGAGGTACAGAAGAACAGTTTAGAATACAAGCCTAATGCAGGATACAATTATAAAATAAACTTACAAGATGAAAATACTGAAAATAATGAAACAATACAAACGTAAAGTTTGTATTGAAACTTCAATGAAGTTTCAACTTCATTGAAGTCAGGTGTTGAAATATAAAGAGATAACAGGCTGGTTACGAGGAGAAATAAAGAAAAGAAAAGGTAAAAGAGGATGAATTAAAAAAAAAGAAGTAGTATCTAGTTACCGCGCGGACAGGATGTTCCAGCACTTTAACCGTCTTTTATTTTAATTTATTCTCGAGTCCCTTTACGCGTTTAGCCGGCGCTCCGTCGATCTTTCGGCTGCCTAGTAATCTCAAGTCGACTGCAGTTAAGATGCTGTTCTGCACTAAACCTGTACTTATACTTCTCTACCCTATTTTTCGAATTGGATTTTTGAATTACAGCTCGAGAAAATGCTATTTATTACATTTTACAATCATGATGTTAAAAGAGCTCGAAAAATCTTCAAAATTAAGATTAAAGATGGTGCAAGCACATATCAATGTAATTCTATTTAAAGAATACTAAATTTTTACTCAAGTTCAGTGGCCAGAGAGAAGTACATAAATGACTATATCAAAGTACAATCTAAAAATTCGAGAGCGCAATAAATTCAAGAGCCCCCTGTACACTCAAAATCAAGAGTCTTTAGAGAACTCGGATGATGTTGGCTACGCGTTTATTCTCAAGAAATTTTTAAAACCGACCGTACGAGAAAGATCTTATCATACCTAAAATAACAACGATTCTGCCTGGCGGTACAGGTTAAATATTTATGTCATTGTCATTTAATACAGTAATACTTATGTATACGTGCAGATAAGCGTCGCATTCTTCGTACCAAATGCATGACTGTGTTTCTGTTGAGCTTGGTTTAAGACTCTGACTGTTGCTCATAGTACACAACAGATCAAGGGAAATATATAAGTTCTATCAAGATGGAAACCGACCAAGTTGTTGATTACACCTCATTCCTTTCGCATTATATCTATTCGACTTGCACTTGACTTAATTTTCTTGCCAGAGGCTTATTTCGCAGATAGGGTAGGTCAAATGAAACATTTCACATAATTTCTTATATTATGTGAAATGTATCATGTATCATATATTTCATATCATATATTTCAACAGGACAATGTAACAATTTCAACAGGAAAAATGTCTTTTTTCATTAAATTCTTGCTTTCATAGATTAAAATTGTAATTCGTTCAGATTTCATCCAAATTTTTTAACGAAGCAAACATACTTGAACAAGAGACATATAATTTTGATTTACGACATCGAAATAACGAATAACAAAACTCCCAAGCCTTAATGATTAAAATACAACAACCTCACCAATGAAAAATGCATATAAAAAATAATAGTTCAGAACAGGTTTCAAGAAGAGGGAAAGTACTGCTAAGCAGTGGAGCTAATACAAGTAATACAATTCCCTGCTGGAGGAAAGTACTTCATATCGAGATTTATTGCTTTTGGACTCGTTAGGACAGGGCAGGTGGCTTATTAATACTTCCTGCATTCCTGGAAACTGGGTAACGAAATTGATTATATTAAATCTTAAATAGACTAAGCTTTGAGGTCTTGAAGCCTTTCTTAATCAATAGGTCAGGCTGAGTCAGTGGCACGCGAAGACCATTCAAAGCTTTGGTTACATTGTATGCATAATTCAGGATATTTTGCCTTATCTAACACAAGTTTAATTCTCTTTGGCAAGCACTCCGAATGAATTAAATGCGGATCCCGTTTCCCTACTTCGGGGAATTAATTACAGTAGCTGAAATTCTAGAGGTCAGATGTTATTGTTTGAAGTCATGTTTCATTTAGGGAATATGCTGCAATTGTATAATCTGTACTACAGTGAGTATTACGAGAAACTTATTAGAAAACTGTAAAAATGGTTGAAAAGAGAGTTTTTCCTGAAACACTTTTGCGGCTGTATCACGTAACGTTTTCTTTTGTTCCGCTTTTCTACGTTTGCTTTTCCTCCCCCTTTTTTTCTTTCTCTCCCGCCTTTCCACGGTATCAACCTTAAGCTCCTTACCGCGTTCTAATTGGCTCGGAGAGTTTCGCGTTTACGATTCTCAGTGCTTCGACCCCACGTAGACTTTCGAATCAGCCGTTTTCATCACTGTATACAGAGAATATACCCTTCTCTACTTCCTATGTAATTGGCGTAATCCGATTAGAAGAATCCTACATGCAGCGCTTGCCTCTGTATAGTAGGCATTTCTATTTATGTTAATCACACTTATAGTGGCACTTACATGCAAATGTTTTGGAAGTTTAGAAAATAAATCCTGGACTTAGTTCAAATAACATGTCCCACTGACTTTCTATCCCGTAAGAAATACAATATAAAGGGAATTGGTGAATTTGACAATTTTATCAATTTTATCGACGAAACTTAAATATGATAGCGATTTTCTATAGAAAATTTATACATATATTTAATATCATATTCAATTTTACAGACATAACATTTTATATTGGCTATTTGATTTTATAAACTGTAATAAAGAGCAGATCATCAACTCTTCGTTCCACAAACTAAACTTTATATTTAATAAACTTGCTCCTGGCTTTTTACCTTACTCTGAATCCATCTTATTTCAATTATATTCGAAGTTTTAAACTTTCCCGAGGCACTTCACTGAATAAACTTTGCAGAA
Organism: Synergus itoensis; assembly: GCA_904066005.1. NCBI lineage: Eukaryota > Metazoa > Arthropoda > Insecta > Hymenoptera > Cynipidae > Synergus > Synergus itoensis. The sequence continues at coordinate 1,553,333 of CAJFCP010000124.1, read as the reverse complement.
ATTTATTCAGTGTTTGTATGTATTATTTCGTTATTATTTTCTCTGAATGAACTGGGTAGCTGACTTGGGGAGGAAATTACGTATTCGTAATGTTTCTTTCTATCCTTCTTAAGAAACAACACATTTATAATTGGATTTTTTACTTTTCTTCATTTTATCAACTAAAATCAAGGAGCTTTTTATTTTTCAGCCATCAGACGCATTTTTGAAATATATTAAATTATATTACTGAAATAATTAACTATAATTAAGGAAAGGAATTCAAGAAAGCAGAAGAAGGAATTTAAGAACGAGATAAGAATTTTATCTTCCGATGAAAAATATTCTGAGAATTCGTTGAGGAAATATCTTCCAGTTTTGTAGCACAGTAAATGAAAATTTTAAAGCGACACTCAAAATGGTTATTCCGAAGGCGACCCTCTGAATCTTGGGATCGCGATCCTTCAACCAAAGAGCACATCCTCGACGCCTCTTTTCCGATGGTACATATACCTTAGCCTTCCGGGCATATCACGTACCGTGAAATTGTCTGGTTATCCACTTTGCGTGTTCATGATGATTACTTGAAATTCATCGAGCTTTTGCTTCGCCACTGAATAATCGGATACGGACTTTTAAACTCTATCTTTTCACTTCTAGTACATTTATTTATTTGCATCATTTGAAAGATGGAACTTTACGAAATTGGCTCTTTCAATTTGACTTTTAATTTATCAACCTGTTGCACATTTTAACTCCCTAAGTCTTTGGGAACTCTCAAAAAAAATTAGATAAAGTAGGACACACTGATTTACTAAATATGTATAAATTTTCTACCTGAAACTCTTTAAATTATAATACCGGTGAAAAATCATGAACGATATGTCGTGAAATTTTCATTTGCAAAGGACATGAAAAATTCTTTGCAAATTGTAATGAATCCTTTGGAAATGTTGAAATTGTGTGGTACTTTGTAAAGGTCGATGATGGAGGAAGGTACTTACGTTTGCAAACTTTGCGGTGCGTCAGGGCTTTCGTAGGGTCTTTGTAGTATCCCTCCCTGCAATAGTGACAATGTCGACCGGCCGTGAAGTGCCTGCACTGAAGACAAACGCCTCCGCTCACGCGACCGGACAACTTGTACAGCTCCATGTTGAATCTGCATTTTCTCGCGTGCAGGTTACAGTTGCACACTGAAACAAACGAGAGCAACCCTTCGTTAGAAACACAATTAAAACGCATCAATGATCAATTATTTCGAACTTCTCAAAAGCTCTCAATTTTATTCCTCAAACAGAAATCTGGGTTAAATAGTATACTGATTGTGAGTATACTGATTATGAGTAAACTGTTTACTAGATTCAGCAAACCGTTTCGTATCCTTTTAATTTGTTTAATTTTGATTACACAACTATGATATGACATGGCCACCTGTGTATGATAATTCATCCGTAAATATTTTTGTGTAACCGTGCCTAGAGGCCTAGTCACTTAAGCGGAACCACTAGCACATTATTTGATTTTTACTACTTAAGATTCGTAAACACCGTCTGGAGGGATTTCTAATTTTATATACATGTAACTATTGCACGTTCGCCGCATTAACTATATTTTTTCTTCTTTTTTTCATAGAAGATTGCCCCTTGTTAATTCGTAACACGACTTGATTATTTCAATAAAATATATATCATGTAAAGCACTAAACACTGTAATTTGAGGGAACATTAAATGCGTTTTATCGAGAGATTTGGCATATTTATTATAATAGGAAGTTAATGAGGCATGTGCTGGAAATAAATTCCCACTCATGTCAAAGAAAAGGCTGCGTAAAGTGAAGTTATTACACAACGAGCGTGCAACAAATTCAGTTTCTAATTGTCAATAAAAATTTAATTATTCTGGCAAACTTTCCATTATTAATAATTCTCAGTTTGCTCGAAAAAATTTAAATTTAATCATTTACAGTCTGACAATTTGTTTTACATTTCTAAATGCATTTCTCTATTTGGAAATTAATTAAAATATCCAATTAAGTGGTTTATCTAAAGAGGAAAGACAGTCTCCACAGGTGTCAAAAAAGCATCAAAACATATTGAAAAGGCTGATAAAAGTTATTGCGTGCAGCACGAATGAGGTTGACTTCGAGAGTTGAATTTCCACATCTTCGGTTGTATATCGACTTGGAATTACGACGACACGTACAGCTTCTTAATCTCTGGTCCTCTTTGCCTCTATATAATGTAATATCCAGTATCCAATACCCTCCTTTTTTCTTTCTCTTCTTCTACTTGGAGGATCTTACTCGCTTTCCACCCTACTTGACAATTTTCTTGAGTTCAAGATTTCACTACTGTGGAAATGGTGGAGGCATCGATCGGAACACCTTTTGTTGGATTCTCTCTAGGCAAGGACTTTTCGACGACATACTCGACGAGAATCGTGCTGTAACTCATCTGCCGACGGTGGCTTGTTCGCGAGTATAATTGGAAGGAAGTGCTGCAAAAAGTATTCAAGAGGATATCCAACATCAGCTAATAAACTCACGATGAGCTTTTGTAAAATAATAATGCATTTCTTTTTCTACTTGTTTAAAAAATCGATAGTAGATATGCATATAATTTAGAGAGGATCAACAACAGAATGGTGAACGATAATCGAAATTGTATATATGTTGTTTTACCTATTATTATTTTTTGTGGTTATAAATGTATTATAAACTCGTGTAGGAGCAATGCGTGGCGAATATTTCGTTTCCTATTCTTCTAAATCATTCTGAGAAATAGGCGTTTCCGTTAAACTGTCATAGTGAATTATTACATGCAACTCTCTACCCATTTGACAGGTGAAACATTCTCTGGCCAAGAGCGAAGCTTGCTGCGCCAAGTTGAACATCAGACTTTACGGCTATGCAGATACGTTTTAATGAACAACAATGACTTTTTACTGATTTTCACATATTTAATAAATATTTGATTAATAATCAATTTTATTCAATAAAATTTGAAAGGCGTTTCATTTTATAAGCCATAAATTTTGGTTGCACAATGAAATTTGAAATCTATCACTTTTGAAAGACAGATCATTTTGGAAACCTTCAATTGTTGAAGGAACCCAAATTAGACACGCTTTTCAGATTAAAAAGTATTTCATAATCAATTCAATTAGAATTCAAGGAAGAATTCTACTTCAATTTGAGTTCGATTAATTCGGTATCATTTTTTTTATTTCAGCTTTTAAAAATTTCATGCGAGTTCAAAAGATTTCGAGGGATTTCAAAGGATTTCAAACGATTTGAAAAGATTGCAAGTGATTTTATCCGGCCTTTAAAGTCTTATCTGACTGAGAAAGGTTAAAGAAAGAAAATAAGGAATGAAGAGAGAGGAGAAAGATCCACTGGCTCGATCAACGTAGTTTCTCGATCATTAATAACCGCGATCGCCACCACCCAAAATTCCACGGACGGACGATTCATGCAATTAGCCAGGGAGATACGCCCACCGCCACGCCGCTGCCTGAGGATGTTGTCGTAGCATGCCGGTCACCGTAATTAGCGAATAATCGTTATGGGTATCAGGATACATTCTCCATCGCCGGAACTTTCAAAGGGCCGATTTTCCTCGTGACATTTTGATAATAATGACAACGTTAACTCGAGACCCTAAAGACATAAGCATCGAACTAGTGGCGTAATCGGACCCTCAAAGCCAATGAGGCGAAGTCATGTTTTCGTTAATTTTCTCTTAAGGGGACAAGATTAAAGAGATGAAGTATTAATCATGTCCTTTTGGTCAACAAAATTAACTGTGATGGCTTATTGAAGTCACAAATTTAAACACTTTTAAACTTTTTCTCACGTCTTCAAAATTCTTTCGATGGTGTTTTATTTTTATAATTATTCAAGTATTTTATCTCGTTCTTCTATTTTGTTTTTTATATATTCTTTTATTTATGTCTTACCGCTCAGCGAGCGACTAATTTCTCGTTTTTTGTACTCCTTTTGCTAAAACAATTTTTATGAGTAGAACATGTGTTCTAATTTTTTTGTGTTCTGATCATAAAATTTCTGTTGAAAAGAATTCAACAGAAATGAATGTTAAAGAGGGTAAAACTCTTGATCATGTCAAAGTAATACAGATTTATTAATAAAAAAAAGTGAAACATAAAAATTGATCACAGACATGACTTGCTGGCTTCAAATCATTTCTAATAGAATATAAAAATACTGAAGGCAAGTTACTATATTTCAAAATGATCGCTAATTCCCAGTTTAGACTTTAAGCTGAACAAATTTGCACACTTATATAACATTTTAAAATGGGTATCCGACTTTGAGAAAGAGACAGACTTACGTGCAAATTGTAACGTTTAATTGTTTATTTTGTCGTATTTTTTACGATAACATTAAATATTATCGCTTTCACAACACTAAAATTAGAGCAAATAAAGTTAGATTATAACAGATAAAAAATACTCTGAAATTTTCCTTTTAGTATCGTCTCTAAAGCAGTAGTTGAAAAAATCAGGAGCTCTGCATCTCAACTGTGTTATTTAATGTTTAAAATGTCAGGAAAAATATATTTGCACCTGTTGTTCTTTTCTGGCATTTTGTGCCAAGAAATTTTCGCTACATTTTCAGACAAGGATACTAGTAAGTAAAAAGACATGTGTTATGTTGTTGTAACTGAAATGAAGATTATGGTTTCAGCTATTTGAAATATTTGCAGGGTTATCATCGGATTCTCTAGTACGTAAACGACGTGTCATTAATCACTTACCGCAAGGAGAAAATGCAACGCCGATTGCAGAAGTTAATTATCTTGTAAAAATTAGAGAATCTAATCAAGGCATTTGCGCAGGTGCGATACTGTCGCATTATACTGTCATCACTGCTGCTCTCTGTGTTCCCAATCATGTAACGACCTACGAAGTTGACTCTGGTGGAGCATATGATCATAGTTCGAATGTGCACAACGTAACATCGAAATCAGAATATTACGGAAATCCTCCACATAAACTTAGAGATGGTATTGCCTTGATCACTATTGATCCTCCTTTCGTGTTTACTAGGAAAACTGGTTATATATCTTTGCACACAGATCCTTTACCTGGACATTCAATAGCTACTGTTTCTGGTTGGGGATACATGTATAAAACAATGCGGTAAGTTCTTCGTACTGTTAAATGATGGATAAATGAAAACTTTATAATATGTTTAGCCTATTCGTTAATGATCGATAATCATCACTAATCTAAAAATTTATTTTCTTTCTGATTTCAGACGTCAAGGGATAACGCGACCGTCACTACGCACTATCATTTTACCAATAATAACCAATCAAGAGTGTCGAACTGCCTACGAAAATCGCATTATTACGGAGAAACATATTTGCACTTATGATAGACAACAATACTGTGCCTATAACGATGAAGGTACTCCTTTAGTTGTTGACAATAGATTGGCTGGAATACACGTTTGGAAAGGAGAACATCCACGTCGAAGAAATCCTGATGTTTATATAAACATACAACGTATCGAATACAGACAATGGATCACAGAAAACACTCTCTTAATGTGAATCAGCAAAAAAATTCACTGATTCCCATATAATAATCTGCACATACCGCACAATCCGTACTTCACTTATTCAGGGTGTCTACTTACTCAACCGATTCAAATTCCAGGCGTTTTCCCGGTTTTTCAAGGCTAAATCCTTGATTTTCCAGGAAAGTAACAACACTAAGATACTCAATCATTTATAGAATATGAAACAATAAATGAAGTGTATTAACTCATTTCTTTGGTAGACATTATTTGCTATGACAGAAAAAAAAATGAAAAAAAATTCCGGGATTAAAAAAAAATTCCAGACGTATTCCCGGTTTATTCCGAGTTTTTTCCCGGATTAAAAAATTCCATGCGTATTCCCGGTTTTCCCGGTTTTTCTCGTTAGTAGACACCCTGCTTATATCTAAATTTCGTGAAATCCCATTAATCCCTCAAGATTCCTTAAAATTACTTAATATCCAACTAAATTGTTAATTACGTATATTTTTAATATCAAAATATTCAGCCTTTACGTAAATAAGAACTTTTAAATTTGAGTATAATTAGAAAGGTTTTTAATTTTGAAAAGCTTCCAAATGTAAAAAAGCGTGACTAAGTGCTACAAAATCTTTTAATTCCACTTAGTCCAATCATTTCAACCCACTTTCTTGATCTTTTGTCATTAAATTTAAGCTGGGTTAGCTTCGGGCCGAGTTTCCTTTATATGGGCCATTTTTCATAGACATTAAATGTCCGAAAAAGGACGATTCCAGGATTTCTCGACACCTCTCGTCTGCCGTAAACGTATCGCGTATGTATCACTTCGTTTCACGGTCTCGCCACTTATCTGTCAGATCTTATCTCATCGTCGTTTTGTCTTCCTAACAAGGTTAAAATCGAAAAGATCTGTGAAACGAGAGCTCGTACATTTCTCTAACTAAGAAGATGGAATAGTGTGAAAAGCGAAAATACAAACAGGTACAGGGAATTCAGGCATTTAAAGTTGAATGCACCTCGAAATGATAGGACAGTTTCTGATCCTGATTCTGATTCTGTTTTCGGGATGACTTTCAAGTTGTTAATTCTGCAGGGCAGAGAATAATTACTTTAAGTATATTAAGGATGAAAGCGTGTCAGGTAGTCGGAACCTTTTTCCAATTCGATTTAATTATTTAATTACGTGTGGGTCATTAATGAAAGGAAATATAAATTTTAAAAGTCTAGTTAACTGTCTTTTAAACTTAGACCTGTGGATTTTTGAGTTTACGTTTACAGAAGAATGGAAAACTTGTCACAGCATGAATTCTCTTATTCTCTGAGACTCATTTCTCATTTTCTCATTTTCTTACTAGAATTGGAAATTACCAAGTGTCTAGAAAAATTGTTGGTACAAGTGTGGCGCTAAAAAACAGTGAGGTCATCTAAAGGGAACTTGAGGCGAATATTTGAGAAACGTTTGAGAGGAAAGCTTATTGTGTAAAAAGGCAGTGTACCACGTGCAATTACTTCTCGACTGAAACCGCTCCTTCCCGTTCTTTGTCTTCCTCACTTCCTGTTCTCCGGTCGTTCGCGGCACTTAATTTCAAAAGTAAAGTTCCTCACCAGCCTTGACGGTTTCGAGGGTAAATCCGGCGCGAGGTAATCGCTCCCTTGGGATGAGCGGACTCGATTCTGGCAACTCAATCGGAAGACGCGTGAAATCGCTTTTACGACACAACCACATCGACTACCTAAAACTCATTGTCAACTCAACTTTACGATTGTCGTTAGTTTAGTCGTAAACGAAAAATATGGCACGTGATTGGCTGAAATTCACGTGCGCGACGATTGTGAACCAATCACACGTCATACTTTAACTTTATGGTTGTGGCAAAGCCGCATCGTAAACTTGACTCAAAAAAAACATAATCTGACCCGCGACAACCATCTCACCAAGTGAAGTCATTGCGATGCAAAACAATTTTTGTGCATTATTTATGCAGAATATCTTTCTTTGACTTTCTCGCCTTTTCATAACTCGTATTTTAAATGGAATTGAAATCGCGGGTTTTAGTGACATTATTGGTGTTGTTGATGACTTTTTTATCCGGCAAACTGGTTTCCCGATATTTTAGTTAATTATTCAGTCGTAATGTTACAGTCAGTCTGGACAATTTAAAAGGAACCATTTAAGCTACAAAGTTATTATGAAATTAGTGTTATAGGATTCGAATCTTAAGATGTCGATATTTAAACCTGCCAAATTAATATTGCAATCAGCTGCCAATAAAAAATTCAATTTATTGTCTATATAGTATAAATTTCTACAATGTAGAATAAAATACAATGTCTTTGATATTAAGTATTTATTTTATATAGGTATGTATTAAAGGAGGTCAAATGAAAACTCGGGAAGTCAATTCCGCGGCCAATTTAAAAATGTAAATTTTGAATGCCATTAAGAGTTGTTTATTTATAATTTAAGGAGCTAGCACAGTAGCTTAAATCATACCTGATCGAATTTAAAAAGGCTAAACTGTTATTTGAGATTTCGATTGCGCTCTTGAAAGTTTTTTGCCCCTTGGCTTTTGTGTTTTAATTTTCAATAGATTCACGTAAGAGGATCTCGGGAGCACTCTCTAATGTCTTGCCAGTTTCATTATCCTATGTACGTGCACTCCAGACCTTAATCGAATTAGTTCACGCATGTTACGACGAAAAGGAGGCAGAGTGCTTGCTCTGAGTAAGGAAGCTTCGCCCAATCCAGTCAACATTGTGCCTTTGCGAACTAGCTAATTAATCGAATTCTACAGACTGACTGAAGTAATAACGGTACTTTGACATGCTCAAAAGTTATGCATATGAACATTTTCATAGACTCGACTTTTAGCATTAAGAGGTCTCCTTTTCATAGAAAATCTACTTTAGAGAAACACTGCTTCAGTACAAAGATTTTTTTTTATCACACTCAAAGCTTTTCCAGTTGCAGCGTTTTTCCATGAAAATTGTAGAGTGAATTCATTTTTTAAATACTAAATCAAGTTTCAGTGAAAGGCTTTGAATGTTAAAAGCTGAATGTCAGATTTTCAGTTTCGTACAAAAAATGTTTCGAGTTCTCTTGAATTATTCTCGAGTTTATTATATTTTTCTTTGTTTCAATGTTTGAAGTCCAGGTTTGAGAAACGTTGAATGAAATAGTTTTTTAGAAGCATCTACAAAACTGACGAATAAAGCGTTTTGTTAAATAGATATTAGATTTTATAATTAATTAAAATAATTGTAAAAAAATATTCATTTGCATGTTTCATTCAAAAATTAAGGAAGATAAGAGGAAGAGATTAAGAAAGCGATAGAAACGAAGCTAACAATTAACCCAAGGGTCAGAAATCGGCAACTCATCAGCTCAAGTCAATGGCTTGGAATTCGGCTAAGATCCTTAAGATCCTTTTACTCTCGCTCGCACCCTTCCATTAATTCCTTCTCACACTAAAATATATTCGAGATATCAATCCAAATGCCTCGAGATAATCTACCTCTCCCTTTCCCTTTCATCTTGTCATTTTATCTTCCCTCTGTTCATTCGGTGATTGACACTATTATCCCTTTAAATTCTCAATGTATTATATAAATTAAGTTTGATCTACAGTAATGACTACAAATATAAATAATATTTAATGTTCATTCAGGCCTATGGTTACACCTTTGTAAGGTTCAATAAAATTATTAAAATTGTACATCGCTGCAAGATTTCCTTTCTAAATTCTAAATATTCAAATTAAATTCTCCGTGTTATATGTATGTGTCCTCAGTGTACTCATATACGACACGTAATAATTATTTCGGGACCTATATCACACCTGTCGCTTTTTCATCACCCGCTAACAGTTTTGAAACCCCAATAAATCCATCAATTCGAATTTCTCTTTGAATTTGCAACTTTACAGTCCGACGAACATAAAAGTACCGTAAAACCTAGAAAAATAAATAAAACAGAAGGCGCTGCCAGATGTCAAAGGTGTGAATGTATGCCAAAATACAAACGAACAAACTTGGTTGTCTCGATACAAGTTAGCATTCCTGGACAGCTTCCATTTGCGTTAGAAATATGCGCAATTACACATAAATGTGCATCAGATTGTACGCAATATTCATGTAATATAAACATACGCATATAACTCGCGATTTCCATGCAAAACGAGCAACGCATCTGCGCGCTTACGAGTGTTGAAGCTGTTGAAAGATTATATTCGGGAAAGAGGAAATTTATGTGCCAATAAATTAACGCGTAACGCCCAGGAATTGCTAACGAGGCGTAACGCTAGTGTACATCGAAATCGTGTAATATTAATGAGAGACCGACCCGCGAAATTCACGCAGTACGCCCGAATGTTTAATGGTGATGAATCTCTGCTAATGCGTCCTAAATAAGAACCTCTCAAGACCTCTTCTTGGTTCATGGTTAAGGACGTTAAGATTCTGTAATTGTAATTTCCAATAAGTGTAATTACAATTCATCACTTTTTAATTATGTACAGAGAAAAGGGACATTGCAGTTGTACTGTGTTTACTGTACGGCGTAAAAGCAGCGCGCAACATAAAAAACTGTAGATATATGTATGTCTGACTTAAATTAATCAATTCGGATCCGAGATCCAAGATAAATCGCGGATGAAATCTAGACAAGACTCTTTAGTTTTCAACTTGAAATCTAAACGATCCAGTTTGGGAAAGAATTTCTTTAGAAAGGAACATAAGCCAATTCTAGAATCTTGATTCCAGTTCGTTTGACCGAGCAGGCATGCCGACGCAGTTTGTTATGGCATTCGTACCTGTCCTAGGGGATCAGAACGAATAAGGGCCCTATGGTGTCATGGAACACGATGGGAACGACCATATTCCTTTGAATGAGCTTGTTACTTTTATAGCAAGTCCCTATATTGCTGGTAACATTACGAATCCACCGTTCGCGTTTTATATGTCGCTTAAGTGTTCACGTGGTTGTACTACAAGTGTCGCAGTTGTAATAAAAAGACTGAAGAGTCTTCCTTCTAACAAGCATAATAAAAAAAATAGTGAAGAAGAAAGAAAAAAGGTATAAAGTTTTAGCTTTAAAGAGCGTAGTTAAAACGAACATAACTGATTAGGAGGTACTTAGCTAACAGGAATGGCTTTAAAAATTAATTTTCAACATAATAAGGTATCGAAATGAAAGGAAAAAATTTTGGGAAGATTTCTCTCGCATTTCTCCGACTTTCCATGACAGAAGTATATCAAAAATGAGGATAACTTTTTAATGATGCGCTAAAATTAAAAGGGGAACAATTTAGGAATATCCTTTAAAACTCCTTAATACTCCATGATTCTTTTAAAAATCCTCAAATTTTACTTTAAACTTTAAAATCCCTTAAAATTCCTGAAAATCTTTTAAAAATCATAAAAACCTATTGAAATCTTTTTAAATTTCATGACGAACTTTAAAATCCCTTGAAATCACTTAAAATTCATCAAAATATTTTTAAATTCCTGCAAGCATCTTAAAATCCTTTAAAATTTCACGAAATCTTTTAAAAATTATAAAAAATCTTTTGAAATCTTTGGAGATCTTCTATAAACTCTGTTAATTAAAGGATAAAAGCTATATATATGTAATATGACAAAAAATACACCATAAATTATATTATAGTTGTTTAAAAATGATTAACAATATTAAATAAATATTGAAAATGAATTATTATCTCTAGAATAAGTATGAATTATTATGAATCCCTCTTCTTGAAAAGAATATGAAGCGATTGACTCGAAAGGCTGTTGAAGTGCAGCAGGTAGATAGTAAATGGAATATCGAGTGGCGCGTGGCGCCACATTAGGGAATACATGATATCGCATTTCTTTTGCAATCGGATAGCACGATATGGAGAATGTTGCCATAACCGTATACTCTTCGTGGCTAACAAGGGTGAGTATTTTCAAGTGCACGTGTGTGGGCATCAGTTCATTTTCGCTTCAACGGTTCGGCTATTCGGGGATTCTATCTATCGTTCGCTTTGTTTCCACCAACGGAAAAGACAAAACGACAAAAAAAAACACGAAAGCACAAAAAGAGCAGTCAAAAGGAAACAACCAAAGGACCAAAGAATCACCAGGAGGCGGGCGGCCTGCCGGGTATTTTAATGAGAGCTAAAGTCAGCGAGTAAACGTCGAATAAATCATTTTTGCGAAACGACGATCCCACTAGCGTTGCTGAATATTGCAATACAACTTTGAGACGATTTGCTGCCTGCAATGTTCATAAAAGGCTCAGTCAAGTTACTTAAAAAAGTAAATTAACTCTCTTCAAAAACGGTTCTGCAATTTGTTTTGACACATCAAAATTTTAACGCGCCACTGTTCCTGGAGTTTTGTTTCAGTTTTCTGAAGAAAAATTATAGAAGGAATTAATTATGTATTTAAACATGTTTCAATAATTTATAGCCCTCAAAGATAGATAATTTACAGCGTGACGTGGTAATTTTTATACATTTATCTTCAGCATTTAAATAAATAATTAATAAATTAAAAAGTGTAGAAATCACTTATCATAAGCTTATTTTCTGTATGGAAAGTATTTTCACCCGTGATAGGTTCTTGAAAATGAATGTTCGTTTCCGTGCCATAAACTCCTCAGCGAGGCTTTAAATCAAAGAGTCGTGCAAAAAAGCGAATTATCTCTCTTACGCGTGCATCAACTTTCGAAATCGCGTTATAAATTCGTCGAAAGTTAATTATTCTATTATTCTTTTCGTAAAGTCAGCTCATCCATAAGAGGGAGTTTATCCGGCCGATGGACTTAATAACTTTTCATCTCGCTCCTGGAACTTTTAGTAAGTTAATTCATGCCCTCGGGATAATCCCAAGCGATTTTGCTTTTTCTCGCAATATTGCAGTCTAAGTACGCACCGCTGGAACAAATATCGGTTGCAGACTCGAACCGATGGTTACCTCTTGCCATAAATTTAAAATTCATCCGCCTATTGGGAATAATCGCAGCCGTATGCTCTAAATTGTGATTTATTGCTCAAATTGAGAGGGCGCGGAATTAAGTTATTTTAAGGTTTATAGCATTTGAGGGCGGCTATCAATAGCGGTATAAAAAAGGTGTAGACGTTTCTACTTTGATATTTTATAGAGAGGAAGCGTTGAGCATAAGAATTTTTTGATAAATTACTTAATGCAAATTTTTTATGAGATTTTTCAGTGGATTTGCGAAAGTTTTATTTTTTTATTACTGTAATATGAAGACTTAATTTTAGAAACTAAGCTGTAGAAAAAAAGACCCAATTCTCTAACAAAATGTTGTGGTGCATCTGTGACAGTGGAATCAGTCAACAGGATGTCAATTTCGTCGTTTTAACGCCCAACTGCATGACACAACGGTCATTAACAGTAACGGCCTTTTTTTACTACAACATCGTTCTAGTTTCAGTTCATTGCTTTAATAAATGCATGAATGTTAAACTCGAGTCTAAATTTGGAATGATACCAATTTGACTTTGTTTGAAAAAGTGATTATCTCTCAAATATATAAAGTCTTTGTATAAATACTTTGTACTCACTCAACAGTCAACACTTTGTAAATAAAAAGTCATCCACCAACTGAACTCACCTGCAACAGAAAAAAATATATTAGTCGTCAATTTTAGAAAACGGTAGAGAGATTGTAATTAATCAGTGAAAATCATTACTGATTTGACTCAGTGTTTCATTTCTCACGCTGATTCAAATTTAGAAGCACAACACTGATTCAAATTTAGAGAGAAGCCTAGCTTTTGTAGATTTTAGAAGTCTGAGTTACCAGCGGAGTTCTAACCGAGGTTCTGCCCACACTGTCGTTTCACGATCGTGAAACCAGGTTCGAAAAAGAAAAAAGCTTGGGAGGAACTCTCCTCCCACCTGGTTTAAATCAACGAGCATCAATGAAACTTGCACGCTACCGAGACAAGAAACAAGAAGTCAGACGTCTGATTCACCAGAGGTCACAAATTGGTTTCGTCATCGTCAGTAAAACGATCGTATACGAGCAATTATTATACTGCTAGCAAATTTTCAAGGGATTGGGATTTTAAATAATTTTAAGTGATCTTAAGAAAAATCTTAAAACCTCAAGTATTTCAAATATTTCAAGTATCAAATATTTCAGAAGAATTCAATGACTCAAAACGACTTCAAGCATCTTTTCAAGTGAATTCAAATATTTCTGGAGAATTCAGTAGATTTCTATGTAAATGAACACCTGATTTCATGAGTCGTCAACCCTTTGCAAAAAAATTTCATAGAAGTCAATATACTAAACTTACATTTAAAAAATGTACTTTTCTAACCTTGCTTCTGTTTGCCTTTAGTTGAACTGGATATGAAGTGTTACGTGAAAAAAGGAGAAAACAGAAGTACGTTCCTTCTTGGTAATGAAAGATGAGTACTTGAGTGTAATAAGTATCGCTTTGGAAGACAATAAATATGAAGGAGTTGTGTTTTGGTGGTGGCAGGAACGATATTTGCGATGTTATCGAGTCGGCCAATTTACCACCATTAAAGTTCTGTACATGGTGTGGGCGTGAGTAGAAGGATCCGTGAGATGTGCGAGGTGCGGTGTGGCCGAATAACGTTACGCATCGATCATTCGCGATGCCAATTAACTGAGATGGTAGGTCGTTACGCTGCCGGGAGGGCATTCTACAGCCCCGTTGTCTTGTTCTTCGCTCAACTTTATCCGTGCTCTCAATCGGTTGCATCTTATTCAAGTTTCAATTAGAAAAAACTTCTTTTCTATGATTTACTTTATTTATTCATAACTTCATAAGCATAGGATTTACTTGACAGTTGACTATAAAAAAGTTTTACAACTTTATAATACCAAATCAAGAAATTAGCATGTCAGTACTGAAATGGTACTATGTACACTTTCCACCTGAAGCATAGTCAAAATTAATGTGTTTTCTTCAACATGAAGATTGAAGATTTGTGATTCAAAATAATTCTTGTTGATTTAGAGAGATAGTTCTATGTATTTACGAAGAACAGACGAGATACCTAACTTAGATTCGTATACGCGAAGTATGTATAACTCAATTCACCGTTGATTATCCAAGTAGACTAGACGCCTGCAGCTAAACAGGAAGTGTGATTATAGAATAGATTATAGAATAGATTATAGAACAACTGTCTGACAATAATTAAGTGTTGCATTCGATTCAATTGGATACTTAGGAGCATGTTTATTAATTAAACTCTTATTTCCCTATTGTCATCGTGTGTGATGAAATAATAATGACGTATAAAATTTCAACCTTCAACTTATAATACGGTATTTGCTGTTAAAAAAATTCTACACATTTTTATAGTTTCCTAATATGCAAAAGAACTTAATGTTTGTGTAATTATGATACTCAGTGTTGTTAAAACAAAAGCCATTTATGGTGAACTTGTTAATTGGTTAATTGGTCAATTTTCCATTGTCTCATAAATAGAGAAAGTTTGTTAAAAGCGTAGCGAAAGGTTTAATACTCTTGTGTAATTATAAATTAAAAAATCTATTTTATCTTTGAAAAAGCAAAGAGAATTATAGGAAAAAAGTTCTTGAAGGTGAAAGGTAACGATTTGCCACAGGTAGACGCGTTTTATGGTCGCTTTTATACGGCAAACAATACAAACTTCATGGCGGAGGTTATTTTAAAATTGCAGTTCTCCGTTTCTGGGTAGACAATTTCACAATTTCCCCGAAAGTAACACTTTTAAACTACAAAGCGATTCACCAGTACCGATAAACTCATTATCTAAATAAAAAAATACAGATTTAGAAAAATCCGACAGACTCGAAATTTGTATAATTGAACATTCCAAGTTTCTCGATGAAGAGAAATATTTTGAATCTATTTTTAACACAATTTAGGATTTAGAAAGCGATGTAACGTCAATTTTTAAATTATACATTTCAACGAAATGATTGAAAGCTCTAATACTGTGAAATGAGGAAAAACTATGGATTTCTAATTTTCTCCCTTCACTCTCTCTTTGAGATGATAGCGAAAAATTAAATGAACAATGCAATCGTGTAACAGGGTTCTTTGATTAATGACAGCCTCAGTGTCACAATGATTTCACGCCATGTGAAAGTTATAAATGCTCTCCCTTACTATGAGCCAAGATCATATCGGTAATAAGCAAGAATCAAAATGAATTATAAGACATTAGAACTCAACCATATTATTTTCAGTGCCTCCTTCTAATCTTCTGAATTAACAAGGAAAGATAAACGATGAACTCAAATAGATAATTCATACGATTAAATACATATACTAATGATTGAAATTTGATCATTTACGTTAAACGTCATAAGTGGAAAAAATATGCTCATCGTATACAGAATCGTGATTTCGATATCCTGACATTATAAGGTTCGTGATTAAGGATCTGCTAATTAAAACGAAACCATATTCGAAACATTGACGCAATTAGTAATTAAGGAGTCACTACTTATACTTCAAGCTAAACATAAGAGTTGCCAAATGATATAAGAGCTGTAAAACGGGTGATTATAGTCTCATGAATGGTTAATGAGGCTTTCCTCGTTTTTCCGGAATAAAAAACTTTTACAAGAGGCTATGAAAGATCAAGCGTGTCAAATCCGTCGGGAACGAGGCTATTTATTATCCTGGGTGAACACCTATTTGAGACACCCACACATAAGTAGATATTCGAAGCATTTATTTGCGTGCAACGTATATTCTTAAGCAAATGCTTGAGCACAAAACGTTCGTGTGTGTAACGTATTAGACTCCCGCAGTTCGCAATTTACTCTCTCATCCGCCGATCCTCCATTCTCAAGAAATATTCGACTCCCCGAGGGGCATCTCACTTGAAAATTCAACGTCTAAAACGCTAAAAGGCGAAGTCAAATACGCACGAAATCAGTTGATGAAATGAAAACGCGAAAATAACATTTTCAAAATCGTCAGTTTCTGTATGCATTCGTAAAGATTGTAAAAAGATTAAATATCGCTTCTATCCGTTGTTTAACGGAGGAAATCATCAATGATCCTTGAAATCTTAGCTATTATTGCGTGAAGTGGCACGAATTCAGTAGGAATTCAACCGAAATCAGACGAAATCAGTAAAGCTACGTCCACTACGTAAATGAACGTCAGACCCTTACCATACAGTGAAGACGCACACGCATGCGCAGTCTGACACAGCTGGGCCAGTCTGATCAGTTGTTCGGCACGTTGCAAAGTGTTTTATTCTCGTGAATGTGCATTGCAATTTTTCCACATTTTTCACTGTTAAAAATGTTTTCAAAATTAATATACTTTTAATATACTTTTTTTAGAGTCATTTGCATATTCCATATATTAAATTTAATGTATTATCATTATGTTGTAGAATTAATATAAAACCATATTAAAATTAATATACGGTATATTTATATTAATATAAAGTATATTAAATATTAATATAAACTTAATATATATTAATTTATAATTAATTTATAATTTATAATAACTTAATTAATATAAATATTAATATAAACCATATTAAAATTAATATACGGTATATTTATATTAATATAAAGTATATTAATATACCGTACATTAATTTTAATATGGTATATACATAATACATAATTCGAATCGTTCCATCTTACTATACCTTACGTTTGAAATCGTAAGCGAAAGGGAAGAATTCAGTGTAGTTAACGTGAAATCAGTACATTATGCCTCTACCGCTTGCGAGACCGCTTGTACTCAACGCTTGGATTGTCGAATTCAGCCGAACTCAATGTAAATTCGTGAATTCAACGCATCGACTTTGACGCGCTGAATGCATACGATCTCAAAAATTGAAAGTCATGTATTTAGCGTTGACATCGTAAGAAATCGTACAGAATCGTCAAGCAACGATTAACAACGTCCGTACGAATTCATTTGATTTCTAAGTGAGATGCCCCTCGCGACTCCCCAAGCCTTTTTCACAGCTATAATGCATGTAATTTTCATTTTATCTCGATTTAGTAAAAAAGAGCAATTCATATTTTGTTTATAGAGGTCAACCTAATTTAGGTAGTCTAAACCACTTTATTATATAGTGTCCATATTACATTCACGATAATATCCAATAAAAAGTTTGTGAAAGTCTTCTTTTATTTAACCAGAGTAGATGTTACAGTGACATTTTTACCTGAAGCTTTATCAGAGATCTCACCAAATTATCTCTCATTAGGATAAACGTCGTGATTTATTACAAGCTAACGAAGACAAAAAGCAAGTTAATGAGACTTGAAAGATCGAGGGAGTCGAAGGGATGAGTTTACACGCCTGTGCTCTGATGATGAAATTATATCCGAATTATGCCTCAATGATCGATTGCAAAAGCTTAACAAATGAAGGCGGAGGGATATAACGGTGTGTTTTCTACCGACCAAATAACATTCGTATCCACCCACGTTACTTCGACGTGTGAATGGAAGAAGATACCAATCGACCTTTGGGATACCCACAGTGGATCCCCGGTCACGTATAACGTTTCTAGAACCCGGAGTCTATTGGAATCTCGAGTTCTCTCTTTTTCTCGCAGAATTCGAGGTTAAGGTAAAATTTCCTGGATTTTCTCGACTAGCTTTAAGTATACCCTGGGGACAAATCCGCACTCTCGACAGAGTATTTTCTTGAAGCTGAGGCCCTTTTCGCTACCTCCAAGTATCCCCCTCACTAATTTTCTTGTGACTACCCTTCACGCACTCTGATTCCACCCCCGCGGCCATTTCTTACCTCCCCAAATCCCAACCCCTCATCTCCCTTTTTGCCCTCAAACTGAACTCTCCATCACCTTCACCTCTTTTCCACGTTTCTCTCAGGAGGAAACTGTCTGCGACCGAAACGAGTCGAGAAATCCTTTCATCGCACCCGAGGCGAAATTTCGACCGAAACTTTTCAACCCACGATGTTCGACTCGCATCCGGATCATCAGAAACGTGAATTTGCCCTGATTTCTCCGAAAACGTTCCACTCGAACGTGTCTAATTTTTTCGCAAATTGTCGGATACACAGGAAAATTTCCTTCTGGTTCTACTTTTGTGTAGTTTGATTTTTCAATAGAAATTGTTTCTTTACAATGTTTTTTTTTAATTCCATTCATAAAATAAAGTTCTAATTTTTTCCGTATACTCTTCATATTACCTCTCAGTAATGAGCCTTTTCTTTGCCACTTTATCACGTTCTTATTCCCCTGCACGTAAAAGTGCTACTAGGGAAATTTCAGAATTTCTTTTTCCGAACCAAAAACTTAAAAACGAGTCTAGTTACTGAAAATATGAAAATATTTTTTAATTTCTTCTAAATATTTATAACATTAATTCTGATTCTCCTAAAATGATATATACTGAAAATTATTGATAACATCATAGTTGTATGTAAACTGTACAAACCCACATCCCAGTGAATGCAGTTTAATAATAGAATATGATAAAATTATGAATACATGAATAAGATTATTCATCCTCTCTTTTTGGAAATTCGATTTTTACATCCTTCTTATTTCTCTTGATATGCAAATAAGTTAGCAATACCACGTCCACCTACCACAAAATAGTGTAACACGATCGATCTCGAATAATAAAAGAAAAGAAGGAATATAACAAGGAAACTCGTTTGCAGTTGCCATTGACGTATCTTCGGGGCACGAAGCATTGATTAAAGTTGAACTTTCGATAAGTTTGATGCAACAGCTAACAACCACGTTGGGACAAGATTTTCCTGGAGATTCAGGAAACCAAATCTCCTAGTCAACTCACGACTACTAAATTAGACTTCTATAGTTGAAATATGTAGTCCAAGCTCCCTGAACAGGAATTATGCCACCCCGTCTCTATAGCATTTCCCCTTTTATACGAGTTTCGAACACGTAATTCACTCCTGGTTTACGCTACTTTAAAAATCGCTCCAATTTAGGCCTCTTTCACCAAGCCCTGTTCGATTTAAGTGAGTCGCGCCCAGAAACCGGTAAACGTGCGATAAAACAAGAAGGAAAGTTGAAAACAAGAATGGGACCGAAAAAAAGTGGCGCGTCAGTAATTCGTGCCAAAATACATAGTGACGTCGGTTCTTAATCCGACGTGTAGCATATGATGAGGGGAAGAAATATTCGAGGAATTTGGTTTTAGCACTTCAGGGAAAGGCCTTCATCTTTCAGAATTGCAGTATTGAAAGTTAAAAGTATATTTTTATTAGGGATCGTTTTTTCTGTTTACAAGGAATTTGTAGTTTATGACACTAATTTGAAACAATTTGGGAATTTTAATGCAGAAACAAGATTATAATTCGAAAGGAGGGACTTTTATCACGAATGAATATAATATTTTTCAGCACGATTCAAATTTGTCGAATATGTTATTTTAAGGCACTTGAATTTTAAAAATATCCACATTTGAACCTTCCTGAAGTTTACACCCGATTTAGTGGATTGGGGAATGTTAAATGCTGACAACGAATTTTGGGTGCAAGAATTTAATTTCGTGAACTAAACCCACACGAGTGTTCTATGGTGAAACGTGCAATGTTTGCCTCCACCGACGAAGATCCATTCGCGAAACCATTAGGGATCAGCGGGGATCGTAAATTCATTGATATATTTACCATGTAACGCGAACGCATATGGCATGAATGCTAGTGTGAGTGAATGTGCAAAAGCAGGCGCGTTTGTATACCAATGTAGAATATGGCTAGCATATTTATAGCATACTGCTGCTAACTGGCCCAGTCTGCATATTATCCATTTCGAGGACCTCTTGGACTCAGGAGAATGACTTCTTTTTTCTTTATACAATTTTATAATTCGATCTCTCGCTCTCTCTTTTTCTTCTTAAACACACATTAAGGATTGAGCAAACTAAATTTTTAAGGATCAAAAAAAAAAAGGTAAGCTTCTCTTTCACCCTCTTCCGGTTTAAAGTCGTCCGCGGATATCCCAGCAATTTTTGCCCGAGCACGTAGTTATATCTTTCAGTGGATACACGCGTTTCGAATGCGATCGACCGAATTGCTTTTACATTTTACCTCGGCATTTCGATGCAAATAGATTTTGAATGGAAGCGAAACAATTTTCGGTCGTCTATGTATTATTGTTTCGTCGGTCATTTTGAGCTTTGAATTTTCCGGCAAAATTGATCGAATGTGCAAGTCGCAGATGAAATCAACTGTTTTCAAACGATTTCCAGGTCAAATTGCATTCCCTTTGTGTACAAATTTTCAGATTATTTTACATTTTTTTCTTCAACCCGGTTTAAGTAATCAAAAGTGAAAAATGTATAGTTTGCTTTAGAGACATTTTTTATAATTTGTCTGGGAATATGATAATTAGCATTTTCATAAATTTAAAGTTCAACCGAGTACTTTAAAATTTGATATTCATGGAGTGCCTCTTAATTACAGTAAACGTAAAAATTGTGGAATGAGAGGTGCAGAAAGAAAAATAAATAAAAATCTGAGAGAATAAAAAATGATGAAAAAATTGTCCAGTTATTTACGAGGACGGTTTTTCTACAAAAAAGAGGCTAAACTATTATTTACGATGCGTAGTGGCAGCTTACAAGAGTTAAATCCCAGTCGAGCGAGGATTTACCACCATAGCTGTTTCCGTCCTATTTACTTCGGTAAACATTTCCTCATAACCCATTGTGATGGTGGTTTATTGCATTTTAAGATCAAAATCGAAGTAAGAGAATGAAGAAAAGGAAGACAACTTTTGTGTGAAACCATTTTAAAAATATTTTCTTACACACGATACTTTTGATAATTTCATCAATTTTTAAGCACTCGATATATTTATTTTGAGACTAGCAACTGTGATTCGCGAGTTCTGCACGCGATTAATTTCTTGTTTTTCCATTCCTTTTGCTAAAAAGATTCAGAGATTCTAAACAATAGAAGTATACAAAATAATTCAAAATTTTTAATTTTTGAAATATAAAAAACTTGTATGATTCTTTGTTTAACTTCAGGAATCTCAATAAGTTTTATCTAATTCCTCAAAATCCCATTAACATCAGTCCTTAAAATTCCTTAAAATATCGTTAAATTTTTTTAAATTACTCAAAATCCCACGAAATTTCGTAAAATCCCTTGAATCCCTTAAAAAAAATCCCACAAAAAATATCGTTAAATATTTTTAAATTCCTAAAAATTCAATGAAATCTCACCAAATTCCCTTAAATTTTTTTAATTCCAGAAAACCGCAATAACTGGTTAAGTCCCTTAAAATTTTCGGAAATGACAATAAAATTCGTATTCTCTGTCTTATATAACCTTTTTAACAGCAATCGTTTTAATAACGAAAATATTTGAAGATAGTTTTCGAATTCGCTAAATTTACCCAACTCGCGTGATTTCAAAAAAAAAAAACAAATCACGTTTTCAACAACAATGTGTTCGATATTTTCGAAACATATGGTAACATATACCTCTTTTTTCAGGTAGAATATAGGATATTCTCCAGAAAATTCATAAAAAAAAGTTGCATGAGATTAAATGTCCAGTGGAGCTTTAGCATGGATAATTAAGAGCGAACACCTTTTGCAAGCTGGCATTTGTCGGAGGAGAGAGAAAAATAGACACAGGCTGTCGAAAGGGCGAAAAAACAAGCAAGACAAAAGTGGAAAGTCGCGAGCACATTAGCTTTTAGCACGACAGTCTCTCGGGTGTGTTCTGTTGAGCCGTCTCTGGAAAAAGAGTGCAAAATCATTCGAAAATTACGCGTTGCCGGGCCATTAGCCTCACGGGGTTGTGAATTTTTTAGGTTGCTCTACGTCGCATCCAACACCCCCAAACCACGCGTTACGTTGTGGCACGATCACAAATCCTTCCAACCCCTCGTGGTGAGATCGGGTTTTTTGCTGTTATATTCATTTTTAAGGGGAAAATACATACAATATTTTCCAATTAGACTAACTCTCCCGCAAATTTAAAAAAAAATTTCTCATTTCAAGTCTACACGAAAATTCATTCATCCTTTAAATATTATACAGGTTTGAATAAATGAATACTTTAAATAATTCAAGTTGTAAAGAGTTCAGGAATAATGGCTCTTGATAATTATTTGAATATGAATGTGTTTTTTAATATTTCAATATAAATGCGTTATTTAAAATGAAAATCTGTTCTTGTTTGTAAAGAAGACAATATTTTACAGTTTATATATTTATTTTTAATACTTTTTTTAAGAGTTCGGCTTTGATTGAATTCATAGGGAGTTATTTAAAGTTCAGAAAGCTCCTACTAAATCCCACACCTCAAGTTCTACCTCATCCTCGCTATACTCTTTTCTTTCCCTCTCGCTTGATTCGCCTCTACATATTTACATCCGCCGTCAATGTTGCGCCGCTCTTCATCTAGATATAAATCGTCTTGACGAGCCATCGAAGTTAATGAATCGTACGTTCCGGTCTTTAGATGCGCCAAGATCGGATCGCCCTCGTAAATGTCGTAAGAACGTAAGGTGTGGTCCTGTCGACATTTTTTCTAGCCTCATTACGCTGAAGGAGCTGTTCTGCGTGTCTATCTAACTCCTGCGAAACTCTGATGACACCGATTTAACACCAAAGGATTTTCAACTTCAATTACAGGAAACTATCATCTAAAACTAACCATACCATCAAAAAATGTAAAAAATAACTTCAGAGACACAATGGAGACACAATGTAGCTTTTAATAAGTACTTGGTACTTGTTTTATGACCTCTGTAATTGAAACTAAATAATTCTCTCCGGCCCTTCTTCAAATAAAATAAAGCAAACACTCTAACTGAAATGACAAGCAGTCAAATTTCCTACTTGTCAATCTGTGTGATATACAAGAGGATTCTGGTACCAAATAATATAAAACACTTGACTCATCCCAATAGAGACAAGATCGCATAAATCTTCGGTCGACGGAAGAGGAAGTTGCCAAGATGTGAGGAGGAAGAGGTGAGCATTGGAGGAAGATTGAAGGCGAGGAGAAGAAATAGTAGAAAATCCAATCGTGTCTCGTTTATCCAGCATCCGTCCTTAGAGCTTTCGTTGTCTCGATCGAGCGAGTCGTCTTCTTATCCCTCGATTTTAGAAGGCCTCGATCGCTTCCGGCTGCTGTGCGAGACGAATCTTCTAGCTTATGGCAACCTGGAAACGCCGGCGAATCCAATCGAACCCTCCTTCGCTCTCTCAGCATCTCCGGCTGCTCTTTTTATTTCTCTTCTCTTCTCTTCTTATTTTTCCATTCACCTTTTCCTTTCCTTTACTTTTTACAACCCTCTACCTTCCTTAACATCCTGTCGTTCCCCAACATACACGCCACGCAGTCAACCATTATTACAGATAACTTTTCACTTTTCTGGGAAGGATGTCAGATTCTTTCTATCCCAACAGAAGGTTATTCAATTCTTAGTCAAAATTGATTTAGATTTCATCGATCAATTGAATTTTTATGTTTGTGGGCTAATATCGCATAGAAGGTCGTTTTATAATAGCTTTTATACAAGTGAAATGGATTTTATACATACTGGAGTGTTTGATGGAAAATTGATTCTACTTGAGAGGAATACCAAAAAGATTTAAATATTTGAAAGCTTTTGAATGATAAAAAACATTCACCAAACAAAATTTTATAGGAAAAATCAGAAAGCGTCAGTATAAATGAATGTATATTAAGTCAATTATTGAAAATCGATGTAATTTCCAGGAGATAAATTGCTATATGTTTGAAAGTCCAAACTTTCAATTTATCAGAAATATAACTATGGTACTTCAAGGCTAGTTAAGCTCTATGTCTATATCCAAAGGTTGAAGTGAAGGCGGCATGATGGACGAAATAAGCTGCAATTTTCAGGACGAGTGGGCCTGCACATATTCCACTGGCCGTAATTCGTGTAAAGCATACACAGGCAAGGGAACCGAGAAATTGTGTGCAGATTAACCCTGTTATTGGCGAGCAACAATAAGCATTGATCAGGAAGGGTAAAACCCCCCTTGAACACACGGAGCTATGAACTATCCCAGGTATGTGATATGTCTATAATACTATAATACTATACGAGTATATAACCTTATACGGTATTATTAAACATGCGGATCTAGCATCATACATCATTTAGACCGCATACGAGAGAGATCAGGAAATTTTTTTTCACGGCTGATTAACACATAACCGACCCGATAATTGCTGTCCACGCTTCTATCTATTTTCATTCACGTGCGACCGACAGCCGACGTATCGCTGATTTCTGAGCTATGGCAGACATTGATGTCTCGAAGGGTTTGCTCGATCCGGAAACGAGTGTGTTCGAGATTATAATGTTGAGAAAACGCATTCAGAAGACCTATTAACCTGGTTTTTAAAAATATTGGATATTTGCCAATAAAGGGATTATAAATATGAAAGAAATGGATATGAAAGAGTTAGAAATGATTTTCTATGTACTGAAGACGAAATACTTAGAAAATATCGAACACATTGTTGTCGAAAACCTGATTTGTTTTTTTTTTTTGCAATTGCATATATTTTATGCAATTGCAAATAAATATATGTAATGTAAATTGTAATTAAATTGTAAATTGTAATTAAATGTAATTTAATGAGATTACGCATATATTTATTTACATATATTTACACTTACATTACATATATATTTACATTTATATTTACATACTTTCGCAATCCCTTCAAAAACTTTAAAATCTGTTGTATTGAACTTGTTTAAAATCCTCTGAATCTTTTTAGCAAAAGGAGTGCAAAAACGAGAAATTATTCACGTGCAGAGCGCGTGTTGCTATGCTATAAAAATATAAAAAAATGTATGCTATAAAATGTATAATTATAGTAAAATTTTAAAATTATAGAAAACCTGAACAAACCCTAACATAAAACGTTTGATATCGTAAATTTTTAAATACCAATTATTTAACAAACAATGTTTTCCAAGCCATTGGTATCTTAGAACGTGGTTGTTCGATTCAATTGTCCGGCTGGAAGGCGCAACATATACTTCAGATTGATGTACACTTGAACAGTACCGGCGACGTTCCTTTGGATCTCAGAAACGATTGTCCATTATACTCAGTCGCGAGTTTCAAGTCATCGTGATTTCAGCAACACAAAGATCCGATGGACTTTGGCGGAACATTAAGTACTTTCACATAAGCACCTTACACACTTTACTCATGTGTCAAAGCACACAAATGTACACCTTTTTTTTTACAAAAATGTGCATTTGTATATGTATAATATATACTTGTGTATTTGTGTATAAATGCATGTATATTGATAAGCGTCTCGCGCGTACGTTAAACCGCGGGCACACAAGGAGTCTGAATCCTGTAAGAAGGGTTCAGTATCACAGTACTTTTCATCGCTGAGCAGCAATGCCTCCTTAACGCCCACATTCGTATTGCTCGCTATTGCTGCACCTCTGCACAGTGTACACACTTATCTGTACATATTCGCCTAATGCTTGCATGTATGTATAAACGTACATACGAACAGGGTGTACCTGAATGTGAATTCATGCAACAATGGGCATTCGTCCTCTCATGTATCGACGCGCCTTCACCCTCTGTACCAGTATGACTAACGGCACTCGAAAGAGATGCGTGAGAAGTACCTGGATATGCACTTATACACGTTTTGCACTTCTCTGTAATATGTTGCCCATGCGTGCAAACGCGCGAATAAGTGCCCGAGGAAAATCAACGTCCGTTTACGTTTACACGATTTTCTGATGATTGCAGCTAATACGACCAAGGAAGTGCGGCTTCACTTTCGGAAAACATCATAGAAAACAAAGTATCAGCACTTTAGTGCAGGATGATGGTAAAAATGTTATATACTACTACATATATGTATTATATATCAAGTTATGCTCAATTCTCATGCAGCTTGTTAACTAGATTCCCGAGCTTTCAATTCAATTGAATTGCGTTAGATTGCCTTCGCAAGCTTACAAATGCTCCTCTTGATTCTCTTAGTAAGCTGTACTTATGGTGTGTGGTAAATTGCGTTAGATTGTTAAATTCACATCCCTATGAATTTGAACTCAGATCTTCATTTGCTACACTCGACTCTAAGCTTTTGGATAATCAGGTTATCCTTTCAGGAGCTGCTAATAGAATAAGCAGGATATTTTGGAAAAATTAGTAAATATGCATGTTTATAGCATATGTTTTAAGCAGGGGATTAAAACCGATTTTGAGTACTAGAACATACCCGTGTAGAAAATGCCCTAATATTCCCTACATTAAACAGGGAACTGGTCGGGTGTTGTAAAGGGTAACCTGACTAGAAAATGTTATGCAGGCTCTTGTCAGGTGATGGTAGGGTTGCCTCTGTTCGCTTTCTAGAGAATTATAGGGAAGTTTAGAAAGGTCCTAATTTAGAATTTAGACAGGCCCTATTTAAATACAAAAGGTATTTCCCTAAATATATCTATTATAAAAATGGAATTTTAAATTTATTTTTAATAAATTATAATCATAAGTCTTTATTTATACATCAAATTTAAACCGTGGCGGGTAGAACGCAGTGTCGTGCCCAAGCCAATGTTTGATAGCGTTATGCTTCAAAAGTTTGAAGCTTTGTGAAGTTGGTGGCTATATCGTGGCTATACGTATATCTTTTTTATTTGTGCCCTCGAAAATAGTGGACGAAAGTGACAAAGAAGAAAGTGAAAGTGAGGTTATGAATGTTTAGGATGACACTTGTGATATAATAAATGTTCGAAAAGTAAGGAATGTAGAAGAAAATAGAAGTGTAGAAGTATATATAAAAGTTCAATTAAATTATGAAAAAATAATCTAGACTGTGTTTCTAAATAGAAAATTATTTGTATTTATTTGTATTTATACTAATTGTATTTATACTTAATTGTATTTATTTGTATTTATACTAATTTATGTATGTTTTTAGAAATTTAATTTCTATTTAATAAAACAAAATTTGATTTAAATTAGATATTTAATTATAATTATTACGAAATCTCTTAAACCATAACCTGCATAACCTCAAATAAAATTAGGGAATAATAGGGAAATTTAGTCGGGCAATAGAAAGGCACCCTCGCTCGAATCTAGCCAATGAGTCTAGACTAGTGCCTTTTCTGCAAAGCATGTCGTTCTTTTCGGGTCCTTTCCAGATTTCCCATTCAGCGCCCTAATAAAGTTAGGGCAATATGACTAGCACCCTACCAAAACCGAGTCGCAATTTCTACACGGGTACTTCATAAATTGAACAAATGCGCATCTAGATTATAATTATAAAGTTTCTTAGTACCAGCATGACAGTGACTGTGTCTGACATTTAAACTCTTGTCAAACTCCCTAAAATTCTCACCCCAATTTCAAGAGCTTCAATAGAAAAGAGGTGTTTTTATTTTCCTTTCATTGAAGTTATTTATGTATTGGATATATACTGTAGGATGTTTTATTGTGAAAAAATGTATAGGAATATTGAATGGAGAGAACTGATAATAATGATTAGTGACATGGTCTGCTGAAGCACTAATTTGAAATTAGCCTTAGGGAAAGCATGTCTCTGACACGACCCTTATTCCGAAGACCTTGTTCGACTATCCTATGTGTCCCTCGACCTCAACTCCCTTGGCTAGACGGTACAATATAATAACGAGAGCTTCAGGCAACGTCGCTTCGGCAAATCCGGCCCATTGCTTATTTCCCCTTCTACCATTTAAACTCGCAGTTTCCAACTTCTAGATTTTTCATTCGACGCAGTCGAAGATACAAGGATACGATTTATTGTTAAAGAAAAATGGCGATAGTGAATCCTGTATCAAGAAATGTGGGATCTATTCTCGGATTCACTTTCTCTCAGCCTTATTCTGAAAGTTTTCGGAAAAAATAATTGATAAGGATGATTTGATAATGATTATGATTATGATAAGGATCGTGAGAAATTATGTAAATAATGAATAAAATTATCGATAAGGAAAGAGAAAGCTCATTTTTCATTGGGTTTACCTTTCGAGAATAAATGAAAACTATTTACTAAACAAAAATTCAGTTTTTTACTCTCGTATATAAAATAAAATCTTCATTAAAAAAGATTTGCTATTTATCTTTAAAATGTTAAACATGAAAACCATCCTGTTTCTAATTTTGCCGAGATTTCATATCTTCTTGAAAAGGATGCAAATTTAATTAAAGCTTAAGAGGAAAGCGAAAGCTAAACTGATTATGTAAGTAAGAAGATGAGAGAGAATTTGCAATCACATCTTAAAACAAGTCAAATTATCCGAAAGCTGTGAATTTTCTCAGCATAAGAGAAATCTCTCTGATGCATAAGAAATACCGCGAAAGAGCAAATAATAATACGACTTCGCAGACTCTGCTCACGTGCGGATTTAAGAAAACCGGGTCTGCCAACTATCACAAGCGATTCGAAGACGTCTAGAAGATTTTTTTTCTTTTCTGAGCCATCCGGATCTCTCAAAGAAGCGAACGAAAATATGTACGTTAATCCGCGAGAACAACTTCACCAAATTTTTGGTCATTTTGCTCCTTTCCTTTTATTTTTCATACATCGATTGGCTTTCACTCAGAAAAATATTATCATCCTGTATCTGTCAGTTATGGTTACACAGTTATCTTGTTACGATGCAGCTTTGTCGTGAAATATTAATGCGAATATTCCTTCTACAGAATTCATTACCTGGACCGGATTTAATGAAAGTATATAGAGTTTGGACTTGATGCAGTTTGTATTTTAATTAACTAGTTCAAATATTTGATAATATATCAGATTAATAGTGCAGAATTTTTAAAAACTTTCTAAAACCTGTTAATAATCAATTGTAATAAATGTAGGACATAATAGGAATGTAAATTGAGACATTGGAAGTTTTATCAAGATCGAAGATTGATAACAGAGTGGTGGAAGTAGAGCAAAAATGAATATTGAACGTGACCGATTCAACAGTAATTTAATCTCATTTCACGTGTCTCAACCCGTCCTTAACTTCAGATCAATTTTACACGGTTTAACAAATTATGGACATCTATATAATTACTAATTATTCATGGTGGTAAAGCACTAGCAGACCATAATGACTTCCTTATTTACGAAATTTAACAAATCTTATTATCATAACTGAATAGTATTCCCTGATTTGCAAACGAAATACTGATTTCAAACATTTGAAAGGATTAAGGAATTAAGCATATAAAAAATTAACCAAATTTTTCGAGACCTTTCTACTTGGTATCAATTCTTTCAACACTCAGCGTTTTCATTGTTTCACATATTCCAAACTCATTGTTACTCTGAAATCGGCTTATTATTTGACTAAAACCTTCAAAAATTTTAGCGTATTTAAAAAAAAAAAAGAAAAAAAAAACACTGAACAACTGGCAAGAATCCGAGTTCTGAATGGGACATAGGAGTGTCGCTGACATTAATCTTTCGCGTATGGAATGAAAATAAAATTGCGAGCGTTCATGACTAGAATTATTGGGAATAAATTATGCATTACGGTATATGTGCATGTGCGTTTGCACGGCCATACGAGAATACATTTCGACGCACGTGATGTACGAACTCGTCGGGTTATAAATAAAATTTGGATTAATTCAATAGCCTGGCTTGCAAAATGCGGTATTACAACGAGGGACATAATTCTAAACGACAATACATGTAATCCGATGGAAATCTAAATACTTAAAGTGCTAAATCTTCTCTTTACGCAGAGTATCGATTCCACATGAATTACTCCCTTTTCTTGAAAGGCTTAACTCTTGGCTTACTAGTCTTGAGTCTCGACAGTGGAACATGGCCTTAATTCGAAGTTGGCTTACAAATATCTCTAAAAGCTCGAGACATTTCTCAATTGTGGACAATTTTCAAAGTTCCGAATGAAGGAAACGAAAATTAAAACTTGGAAATAAAAATTCTAAAAAAAAGCTTTCAGAAATGTTCATTATTTCACTCTCATCCCTTTTTCTTTATAATTCCCCTCATTTTTCCGTAATAATCTTGATAAACTGTCATTATTTTTATCACAAGTCTTCAGAAATAATTACAGTAAACTGCTCGTGACCGGAAACCAACATCTGAGGATGATGGCTGGAACGCGAGTATAATCCTTGAGATCCCAGAACGTGGAGATAATCCCGAGAAAATTCCTGCTCGCACGAGTCGATGATAATAATTGGTCGCTCGAAATTGGAATCAATCAGCGAAAACAACGCTGGGTTCGAAATACATATGCACGCGGTAAAACGAATAAGCGATCACGTGAAATGCCAATGAGTTTATAATAACAGATGGCGCGTTGTGCCTCAGGGATTGCGTCAAGCGTAAAGGCCGCGAGAGTTATAAAACTTATTGATTTCTAGTGACAGGTTCATTCAAAAAGAATTGCAAGGAAAAAATACAAAAGAGAAATACAAATGTAAAAGAGAAATAAAATTGCAAAAGAGAAATAAAAATGCGAAAGAGAAATAAAAATGATACTAACTGTAATGACAGTGTTGAAATCTCAATAAGTTTCACAAGACATTCTGATTGTATACAATACGTGAAAGTTTGAATTTAAAAAATTGAGTATACATATAATAAATATAGAGATTAGATATTAGACGAAATTTGATATTGTTTTGATGGAAAATCAATCTGATCTCGACGTTGAATTTATCTAAAACCTGGGAGCGGTCTCAGCTTAAGTCGAACTTGTCACGTGCATAAAATGTCTAGTCGTAACACGGGAGAAGTCTGGACAAGGTTAAATCTGATCCTCCCACTGATTATTCCTAGATTTACGATCACACAGAACGACATAAGCAAATCTACACGCACCTTAGGTACTTTATTTATAAATATATTATCTTTCGTGTAAAAGTGTTTCTTACACATCGAATCTTTAAAATATCATTTATCATCATTTGTCACAATTTACATTGCTAATAACTAATATGTTTTGCACTTCTCTGAAAATACTAAAAATTTCACGTAATTTCACGTCTGATTCCATCACATAAATGATTGCCATGCATATATAGAATTCTCATATTTTTCAAGTCTCAGAGTGAAGAATCGGAATGTCTCAATGAAGAATGGGTAGAAAAATTCGAGCTGAATCATCCCTATATATTTTCTCTACAGTCATCTAAAACGTTTTCCATACCTCGTATTTTCGAATAAAATACGTGGATACTCAAATTTGTCCAGTCATTTTTCTTGATATCAAATGAAAACCCAAAACAATTTAATTTACTGATTTCTGAATCAGTAGGTCCCGTTCAAAAAATATAAATTCTATAGTACATACATTTGAATCAATAAAATATCAATGCATTATTTCTCACACGCTGTGGCGCGTATATAATGTTGCTGATTCACATACAACTTGCAAATGAAACTCTAATAAAAATTCTCCGGACAATTTGTCCGTGTAATTCAAACAGAAAGTTCCCTTGAAGCTTGAAGAATGACTACCCGAGTGTTTACCTTTCCAGACAACTTTCATTCATGCCTGTGCTTGGTCCTTACTGAGGGACGAGTTTACGCACGGTACGATTGACCGTGCGCCCCTTCAGCATGTTTTATGCGTGCGTGTTTTCAGCTGCACACCATAAGCATGGGCATAATGTATAAGGAACTCCCACGCATGCACAACATGGACACAACATGGGTGGTGGCAAGAAGTGGACGTTCCAAGATTTTAAGGGAAGGTCACTCACTATATGTTTGACTACAATGACAACCCCCTACAGCGTCTTCACACCTCTTATATCCCATTTCTGGCCACATTGCCCCCATCTACCATTTGGGATGTCCTTAACGTCCTTTTAACGCCCGAGGGAATCCACGTTATTATTTGTCCTGACCCTGGTTCGGTAGTTCGGTACACAGCTGTACAGATGCACCGAATCACAGATCGTTCAGAAATTTAGGATCCTAAGTAGTTGTGTGTCAAACCATGTATAGTCCCTTTAGCACGTCAGTCATTGGAGGGATTTCTCGTTTGACGTCGATTCATGCTAGGAACTATATCCAAGAAATAGTCCTGGCTTAAGAATATCGATTTAAGACAGAAAGGAAAAAACGGAGATGAAATTAGGATTTTTATCCCTTAAGCTCCTGTCGCATTTGTTGTATTCAATTGATAGGAAATAATCGCAAATGCGGATAATTTTAATCTGAAGAGAAAGATTTTCTATTGTGACTTAAATGTTTAGAGCGAAGAGAAAGAAAATAAAATGATTCAGAGTAGGGAATTAATAATTGTGATTTTTGTCGAATTAAAATATTGGATGGATCTAATTTCAAATCTAATACAATTTCACTGGTTTTTTCCGGATATCGTATATTTTTTAAGAGAATCAAAAATAACACTCACCAGGTGGAAAGTGAATCGAGACGTACGGCAAACAGATATATATAATAGAGAAGGATGGAGTATGTGTGCCCAATCTCTTTAAGAATGTCACGGGAAGTATACGTACGTGGTTCTTCCACGATATCCACTAAAGGATAGAAACACTCGATTTCTTCCATCAAGTATTTTCCAGTGCTTGTACTCGTCGATTTTTCAACGGTTGGAATTGATCCTATTATACCGATAAACTATAGGAAACGCATTTTTTCTGAAATACCATTTATCTTTGCGGAAAATAAAGGTATAAATAAATATACCTGCATAGAAAATCGAGATTGAAAGATAACAATAAAAAATTAACTACCAATCTAATGCTCATAATTAAAAAGTGAGGAACCTCCGTAATGTAAGAAAATTTTTCCAGTCTAGTAAATGAAGTTGCAAACGACTGAAAAAAATGGTGCCAACCTTCCTCTCCACACTTTTAATGTTTGCTACCATAAATACATATGTTGTGTGCTGTAAACTCCTACGATGCGTAACTACTTATCGAAAGGAAAACAAAGTCCGGAAATATCACAAGTACGAAACGACGAAGCAGGCGGAACTTACGAGTGCCTCTTTTGCAACCCTAAAACTAATAAAAAAAAAAAACCACCGAGTACTTGAGTACTTTTCAAGTAAGTTTTACGGATGTTTTTTCGCAGT
This sequence comes from Synergus itoensis, assembly GCA_904066005.1. Taxonomy (NCBI): domain Eukaryota; kingdom Metazoa; phylum Arthropoda; class Insecta; order Hymenoptera; family Cynipidae; genus Synergus; species Synergus itoensis. The sequence continues at coordinate 1,519,741 of CAJFCP010000124.1, read as the reverse complement.
TTTAAATTTCCAGTCGCACATCGTGTTAAATTACAAATATTTGAAGTGATTAATATTCATGAGACTATTTAGTAATAGATATTAGGGAATATCACTCTCTTGAAAAAGTACGTAGTTTAACATTTACATACTGAATATTTGTAAATATTCTATCCACGTAGATTGTAGATCTATAAAGATGTTAACGATAATGAGTAAAGCTTTAATTACCACACTGCATTTAATGAAAGATGAAAGACCATATTAATTATGTTTCTAACGAGAATCTAGAAAGCTACCTATTTCGAGAAGGAACAGTTACATTTTTGACATGAAACACTTTTTTATATCAGTAACATCGTCATTTAGGCATCATTTGTATGACTACCGAAAACTTCCAAAGTCGACGAGAACGACATTCCTGGATTGGAATCAAGGAATGTTACGTGTGTTCACATTACTAACGTAGTCTACCGAGTTTCGACTCTTTACTGATGACTGCATTTTTCACTGTCAGGACATCATTCGTTAAAGCGTTTCCGCGTTCCGTAAAGTACAAACCAGCCAGCGGCTTACATTTATTTTTTTCTAAATTACCCTGTATATCTGCCTCAAGCAATTCAGAAGGCGAAAACGAGCACTTTCGTAATTCGGTCCTTTTATGTTTTGTACTTTAAAGTTAAAACCAGTATGCTCGCTACGTCTCACGGACTATATATTGCTATCATTGCTCTGGGGGTCAAGAGTTTAATTATCGACTTTTATTATTTTTATTATATTTCTCTTTTCACGTCTGAAAGTTTTACTAGAAATTTTGCAAACTAAAGCAGAAGTCTGTTTCATATTTTTCATTTTATATACCTAGATTTGACTATGGTAAAAACAAACATGCGAGATACAAGGATGTTTGTAGTTTAGAGATAGAGTTGAACTACCCAGTGCATCAAAACAGATCAATATGCCAATATTTATCTGTTTGCATGCTGTGTCCATAGAGAATGTTTGGTATTGACTTTTGTCGCGTTCATATTGATATAAGGCTTTTGAAACACATGCACCAGTCTACGAACTATTTCGATTAAATACGAGATAATAGCTGCATTACTAATGGAATTGAGAAAAGATGTTCTTCATGCTTTATTCTGAAGTCAAGGCAATATGAAAAAGAATAAGTCCTGGAGACTTTTAGTTTGCTTTCATCTTGAAGGTGCGTAACAACGTGTGTAAAAATTCAGACTAAACTGTAAATGAAGCAACTTAATCGAGATTTTCGGCACATTATCCGCTTAATCAAAGCGCATCAAATATCCGAAGGCGGATCCACTGGTATATTGTGCGCGGGTGGTCCTGTCTTCGTACAAGAAAATAATGTACCTTCCCGACACCCACGCAAAAAGATCCCGGTATAGGTACGTGCGGACAGTGCCGAACGGTAACGATTATCGTATCGATTGCTAGCCAATCGCTACATCCATAATTTAAAGGAAGCGTAATTTCAAGTAATTCCAGATATGCAAAGAGGCGCGCACCGTCTGCTTAGTTCATTCATTAAATGCAGCGACCAACCGGTCTTTTATACAGGCCTGTGTATAAATATCCCTCCATTTTCTTTGTGACTAGACTTCGCAAGTTCTTAACTAAAGGTGACCTAAACACTTTCTAAAGTAGTTTCTAGGTTTCTAAAGTAGTTTCATATTCTTCAATTTTTCCTCAAGTTTTTCATGAACCTTGCGGACATCCGCCCCATCCATCTTCTTGCACGTCGGAAGACAATAAGACAAAAAGATGAACCGGAAATGACACGATATTGGGATTCGCGACAGTCCTCCATGTGTGGCCTGACTACCAGGTCCGTAAACAAACCCACTATTTGGAACTCGTATTTCCAAAGAGAGTACGCAGCCGAAAAAATAAACAGAAGCTGGACCCCTTGAGGCTTCCGAAAAGGTTGGAACCACTTGTTTATTTTGCCCAAGTCGACACCTAGTCTCACCGAGGCTAGCTTCATCACGGGTCAAACTTTCAGTTCTTTTTTTTCAGTAGACAATGAAAAAAAAAAGAGAAAATAAAAAATAGAAAATAGCTCCTGAAGTTATTACAGTGGACACTGGAGACGTTGATCAAGTACAAATTTCGAAAGCAATGAAAATAGAAGGAAAGAAACATAGAAAGGAGAAATGGGAAAGAAAAAAGAATGAAGCAACACCAATTGGTCCTAACGAATGGGAAAGAGTTGACATTACCGTCGCACGGAAAAGAATACAAGAACCTGGGTTGGAAAATAAAGGGTTGAAACCCTCGAGTCTAGGTAGCTAAAGCAACAGACCGGTATCCCAAACAATAATAAAACATGACTACTGGAGTGATATATGTACTCCAAACGAAAATATTAATCCGGTACAATCTACAGGTTCTCACGACCTTGGCTCGAGGAACTTCATATGCCCGTTGAAAAGTTTTTACGATGAAAACCAAGCAAAAAAGGAAAAGAGCAATTTATCAGCTTTTTCCGATGAAAGGACTTTGCAGAGTGTGAAGAAGTGAATAAAGTACTTTTGTTACGGGAAGAGAAAGTTTCACCTAGTGGAGAAAATTGATGGCTACGAGAAAATCATTGATCACAATAATACTCTGTGGCTAAGGAATCTTATTGTCTTGAGATCGAACTCGATGCAGAGTGTACTGAAAGCTGTAAGTTCGATTGCATCTGTTGATAGAAAAGGGCGTAACGCGTAGGTGCCGGTTATAGGTACCGATAATATCAAAGAGTCGCATTCCGAAGTACATGACGCTATCGGGTGTCTTCCGCATAGTGTGCACCTATTAAAAACAACAACAACAATAACGACGAAAGGCCGTTTGAATTTACAATCGAGCTTCAAATCCCCCTTTGGCATTTTACTTTCAAATAATTCATCTTACGATTTAATGTTTCTCTTAATTGGTATATTTAGTAATAATTAACTTACTTTGGATCCTTTATATACATTAAGATTAATAGAGTATTAATAGTATTCATTAAGATTATAAGAGTTGAATTCGAGGGGGACAAAGATGGAACAGGATATTTTTAAATTCAGTCTTGATTTTTTAAAGTAAAAAATCGTCACTGATTGTCTTCCTCATTAATCATATTTGTAAAACAGGTTTACTATTATACTAATTTTCTCTTTTGAACGTTTATGAGGACTGAAATGTAATATACGCTAACGAGATGCACGTTAGTTGAAAAAGGACGTTTCTCTTTTAGCCGAAGGTGTCAATAAAACTCGAATCGACTCTACTAACGACCGCCCTGAGCTTTTTGCTGCGAGTGATTCTAATCTCATTGAGCGTGCACCGAGTCCCATTGAATTCTAGAACGACTAGAACGTTTCTAACGCTTCTTCTCATAGGCATGTTTCAAAGAACTCTACTTGATCGAGGTGGAGATAAATGAAGAGTCAAAACATTCAGGAAACAACAATGAAGCCTTTGGAAGATGTGTAAGCTGCACTTTAGTTGAAATAACAGCGAGGAGGCATGAAAGTCGAGGATGCTGCCTGCTCACATAATATGAGCTGCGTGTCATCCTTTACTTTACACGAGAGTGGTTTCAATATCATTGCGTCAAGGTACATACTTACGCAAATGCAAAAGATAGGTGCTTCAACTCGCTTTCCCATGTGTCATCAAAAAGTATGTGCTGTTTCGAACGTGACTTGAATCCAAATGATTTACAATGAAAGAAAAATGTTATTTCGAACTGGAAAGTTTAAATTTAAAAGATAGAGGGTCGAGTGCCCCCTTTCAAACTTCAGAGAGCTCCTGAGATGAAAGACAAAATATGAATTTATTTAATTCACATTCCTACTTGAAGAAGTTGAAATGTTTTTTCTAATTTTCTTTTTTAAAACATCCCTATAACTGCTTAATTATTGGTTGAAGGATTTAAGTGAATAATTAAATTTCCCTGAATCCACAATCAAAAATGATACAATTTGGCGTTTACTCACTCAAAAGCTCTTGAATAATAAAAATTCATCCGCTGGCAGAACTCACCTGAAACAAAAATTAAAAATCCATTAATTTTCAATTTCAAACAAGCTAGAGGGCACGATTAAATTCAAACAAAAATTATTTTTTCCACCACTTTTCATTAATTCCACTTCCATATTCTGTAGGTAATCATGGGTCGTTTGTAATGAAAATAAAAGCGTTCAACGATTCGATTGCAACAAGATTTCCCAGTAACAGTTTGATATTGAATGTTATTTTATTATTTATAATTTTATTAATATTTAAAGTATAATTTTCAAACACCTTATGAAGGTGTCAAACTTTGACACTTTGATTGTATTTCTATTGTAAAACGCTTTGATCCTCTTTTGGATTAAACATTAACACCATGGGATTTGGTGTGTAAGTTTAAGACTTGTCGTCCGATCACCGAAGTTAAGCAGCGCTTGGCTCAGGTTATATTCGAATGGGGGCCGTCGTACTGGATGGAGAGGTTTAGTTTATCATACTCTTGAAAAAATACATATACCTCAGTAGTTATTTTTCTTCATCTTTTCTTAACGAATAACGAAAAATATTTTTTTACAAACGTACAAAAGCTGCTATTTTATGGCAGGAAATACTTGCGTACAA
>CAJFCP010000124.1:1487130-1514730 GCA_904066005.1 Synergus itoensis | reverse complement strand
TTGTACGCAAGTATTTCCTGCCATAAAATAGCAGCTTTTGTACGTTTAAAAAAAAATATTTTTCATTATTCGATAAAATAAATGATGAAATTCAGAGGTATATATATTTTTTTTCGAGAGTATGATAAACTAAACTCTCCATCCAGTACGACGGCCCCCATCCGAATATAACCCGAGCCAAGCGCTGCTTAACTTCAGTGATCGGACGAGAAGTCTTAAACTTACACACCAAATCCTATGGTGTCAATTTTTAATCCAAAAGTAGATGAAAGCGTTTTACAATTGACAATCGTTACTAAAAAGTAGCTAAAGCTAATGTAACTCATAAATTAAGAACCGCCTCTGACTAAACGTTTGACTTTTTATTAGCCGTCTAATCTGCAGGATGAGATAAAAGGTGTTAATTGATGCGAACGATGTAAAATGTGTCCTTTCCATGAGCACCGATTAGACACGAGAGTCGAATTGATTGACCTTGTCGTTCGGTAAGGCTGGAGGAGGATCGAAAAACCTTTCTCTTGAAAAAGTGCCACCGTAAAGAAAGTTTAGTGATTGGAGACAATCGAGACAATTAATCGGCCTCGTTTACAGCAGGCTTCTCTTCTTTTAGCCCATAGCGTCGAATGTCGATTCAGAGGTATAGCATCAAGACAGACTCGCGACCTGCCAGCCTACCTACGAGAGTGGATCTTTCTGCCTCAATCGCGGGAGCGTGATTAAGCGCTCAATCCAGACGAGACAATAGCGATGTCCCACCTGACCAATTTATCGAACACCCACGAGTGCTCTGCTGGACGCAGTCTCTCTAAAGGTAAAGAATAATCGTTGGTTCGAAGGTTGTTCAAGACATCATTCTCATGCGGTTCCTCGTCGATCCAACGAGACGAAGAATAATTTGGTGAAATTAACTTGTGGTATGAGCATGCTGCGCGGAAGGTGGTCCAAGGACAGGCTTTAAGGTTCGTCCTATAAATAATTGCGTTTTTAAAGCTCGCTATTAGGCTCCTATTATGCAAAGAATGATGATGGACTCATAATTCAGCGAGAGAATAAAAGAGAAGAGGTAGTCACTTAATTGACGTGATGGAAATCTGTCAGACAATTCCAAAATAAATAATGTTTGCTGATTTCAGCAACTCAAAAATTCAATAATAAGGTCTTTTAACAAACCTATTAGGTATTGTTCATTTTTCTATCGAGGTTTAGATGTTTACCTTAGATTTCATTAATTACTGACTCATAATGAAAGTATTGAGAAGCTATGTGGGAGTATCGTATTAAAATAACTTTTAATCAAGGACAACATTTCGTGTTGACGAAAATGTTGATTTTTACTCCAAAGAATTGGAAATCGCATATATTTTCCGTCATTCCGCTTCAAATACACATCATCAATCCGGAATTATCTCGGATTTCTGAGATTTATATACCGAAAGATATCGCGACGATTTCCATGTGCAATTTACATTACGCGGAAACTATTGTTTCGGGAGTCGATGTGCACGACATATCTTCAAAGAGATAAGGTTCGTGACACATTCGTATCTGATGGGGTAGTAATGGAAATCGATAACTCGTTCGTGCGGAAACACGATCGCATCGCGCGAAACATTGCCGATCGTGAGTCCTCTAGTTTAATATAAGCAACTACTTTGGTTCCATCTGAGAAGCTTACGACTTGGCAAAACTCTCAAATGCATTTGCCGGAAGCAACGTCCTTACTTGAACGATGGAAAACCTCAAGAAGTTCGCGTGTTTGGTGTTGGTAGTACACTTCAATGGCCGAGAAGTTCTTAGCAAGTCCATTAAATGGTCAAGTTTAAGTTTACTCCCGAGAACTTTACAAAGCACGAACGACAAGGCGTATGTTTTTCTCCTCCACTTCTTTAACAGCCTTTATTTCCACTAATGACCGCCACTATTCTAGTCTCGTTCTCTGCAGTTCTCGTCTTTGTTTCAAGTTTAAGTAAGTAGTTTGGCCTTCGTTACGTAACTCAAACACGGGGATTTGGACCTAATGCATTTTGTTAGATTGTTACTGCGAAAAGTATATAAGAAGTTCTGCTAATTAAGCAATTAACTCTTTTTCCTCCAATAATGTCGCGGGTAAAAGAGTTGGACACGGTACCATCAATTGCCGGAGATTTAATAATATAATTGCTCTATTAGGACTTGAAAAAGCTGCGTCTTTTACATTTTATTTTATGGAAATATAGTCGGGAATCGCTCGTTACATTGATTTTAAATTATGAGGAAAGTTGCAGTAAAATTTTACTTCCTTTCATGACTTCATGCATGTTTAAAATAATCAAATCGATCAAATAATCAATTTATCAAATCTCCAAATAAATGCAGATATTTTTCCATTGTTATAATGTCCCCCTGATTTATGAAAACTTATATACTTGAACTTCTAAGAGAGAGATTGATGTTCATTTTGCAATACATGGGATTACATTTTTTTCTATCCGGAATGACGCATGACTGTATATAAGTATGCGCATAGTTCCTTTTTCGTATATTCCTTTTTCGTTATGATGTATATCTTCGTGGTAGCTAAAAAAAAGTATCTACTCAGCACTCAGTATAGCCAGCCAAAAGAGAAACTGGACCTTATGGCACATAGGTCAGCCAGAAAAAGATCTAGACATTTTTAGACTTCAATTTGAATACTGCATACAAGTTTTTTTGCAATATTAACACGAATGAAAAATGAATGAGTCCACAAGAAATAAATTTAAATAAGAACCTAATAAAAGAGAATTAGTATTTAATATAGGCAATATTACATAAATAATCCCATCTTGAACTATATAAAAAACGGAAACAATAAATAATCAAAAAGCGGATTAAATCCTGTATTAAATATCAAAATGTAGTGGTGAGGTCCTGGATAAAAAGAATTGGAACGAATCAAATTTCCATGGCAAAGAATCCATTCGAAGATTAAACTTCCTCTCTCAGAATTTAAATTGCTTTCAAAATTTCGTCTATTTTTCTCTTAAGTTGCCGATAGTTGTCTATAAAGAAGTAATTTTGATCCAGACATAATTTCATTCAAAATACATCTGTTGTTATGATAACAGTAAAACAAGACTCCGATTTCCGGATGAAAATTACACCCATGGGGAAAGTATTTTTTAGTAGATACAGTGTTCTACTCATTAACTCGGAAACAGTTACATTTTTTCTGATTTTAAATATAAATTCCTTGATCTTCTCTACAGAGAAAAATTTAAATTTATGAATGGAAAAGAAGTTCTCTCTGCAGTTGAATTTAAATTGAAGTAAGAACAACTCAACTACAAATCATGCTTTCCAAATTTAAAATCGCCGTTCAAGTTTCTAGTTAAGCCTCCTTAATAGTTTAAGACCGTCGTGTTAAAATGATAAACGAGAAGTGAAAGAAGTCGATAGGCGCTCTTCAGAGGCCTGTAACTCATATTGTCGAAGGCACCTACCGCCTTCTAACTTATTGTGGAATGAATCTTAAGGTTAGTCAGTGCTCCGCCCCTACTTATCTATTCCGATCGCAAAAAGATAATCTCGCAGCTTCCGCTGTTATTTTCGCCCTTCTTTACGGTCCTCGGACAACCTGAAAGGTCCTTCGTATATTCTCACGATGTATTTATTCATCACGAATCCATTTCGCGCCATGATCAGTTTTCGATGCGAAAACTCAATTCTACGCTTTTCCGCCGGAAGAAATATGGTCCTTAGTTACTTGAAGGACTCCAAAGAGTTCGGATCAGACTGATCGGTCAACGACATTCCGGTCATGTTTTTTCCCTTGCGAAGATCGACCGAGGTGTGTTGCTTGTTGGAACGTGAGACTTTTTCGTGCGGTACGTAATACGTGCTGCGGTCAAAGTTTCGTCCCCGTTCTCTTGAATCGACACATTCTGACACCTCCTGCATGCATTGATGATGGAAATTCACGCCGAATATCTAAAGTCCTTATGGTCTGGAAATAATATGCATCATTAAAAAATATGAATCTAAACCGATGCGAAGTCCTTAAACAATTCATTACTGCTTCAAACCAGAAGTCTTGTTCATCATCTAATCACCACGACTAGAGGGGCTAACTCCTAACCGCAGTTCCCGTGTTACGCAGGGATTGAAGCTTGAGAAAAGTGAAGGTGTGGAAGAAGAAGATGAAGAAGAGGAGGTTCGCATTGGCATAACGCGTTCGAGAGGAAATAAAAGAGAAGCAACACGACGTGTGTCGAACCGCTTCTAAAAGGCGATGCGAACGAGAGTCCATGTAAGGGAATCGGGGCATCGCAGCAGAAGTAGCGACTGGACGATCTTCAAGGCTCAAACTGGTTTCAAATGTCGAGGCTCATCGGTGCTATCCCGCTTTCAGTGTCTCTCGCGAAAGCTTTACGACGATAGTAATATTTAGCCCTCTAGGTCTCGACACCTTCAAAGGATCCACGACCCTCTTCTCGCCTCTCTTAAAACGAGCTGAGAATTGTCGCGAGTTTAAAGAAATAATAATACAACATTTCGTCGAATCCCATGGGACGCGAAAGACGAGCGCATAAATACGTAAACCCTAGTGCGACATCCTCGTCATTTACCTCTATGAATGTAGTAGTCTGTTATTTTTGGAACCGTATCGCCCCAAGTCGTGGTGAGAAAGCACGGCAATGTTTATGTTAAGGTTGCTTATTTTGAGGGTGTTTTATTCGATGTCACAATATTTTATTAGAAGGTATCCCACTTTTTTTTAAGTATCACTTAATTAGTTGGAAGCACATTGTTTAGGCTCCATTAAGACTCTCTTAGCTTTCAGAAACCGTTCAAACATTTGTTACATCTTATATATTTTATAACCCCTGAAGGTAAATGCAGGAAATCGCTTACAAGCTTCTTGTTGCAGAAGTTTACATGAATAATCAGCTAATACTGGTTTTTAACTCTAATCAAGTAATCAACTAATTGCTCCTCCGTGTTTCGATTTTTTTGCCCGGCTAACATGAACTGCAGGACTCCCCTGGGACTTTATAAGAATTCTAACATAGTGTACTTAATTGCTCAGGAATTTAATTTTTTTAATGTAAGGGAAGTGGTGTAGACTTGATAATCCTTTCACGAAACAGTCACAACAAGTTTTAGGGATATCATTATCAATTATTATAGTAAGCGAACCTCTTCAGCACGCACCAAGCAACGGTAATGCTATTGAGAAACGATCACAATTCTCTATGAATCACCTGAAGATTTATTGTTTTATCTTTAACGTCGGAATCTGAAGGAAAAAATTCCATTTAATCAATTGATGATTTATTTAACTCTTCGACACAAATACATTAACCAGGTTCACAACTAAGAATCAGTTTCCTTCCACGAATCGTTTACAGACAATTTTTGCAACATCTCTATTAATTAGTATCCGATCTTTCAGTGCGAGCAACGGTAATGCAAGTGCTATTGGGAAACAATCACAGATTCCTTCGATTCACCGAGAGATCTTTACACCTTGCTTCTTACGGCGTGTTCAAGGGGAAAGCTTGCCGCTTTGGGAAGCGTAATGATCGATAATCGAATGCAAGCGGCGAAGAGGGTCGTTATCGGAGAAAATCTTGGCTTAGAACTCTGCTCGTTTCTGAAACAGCAAACGTGCTTGTGCATAAGAGGAAGGTTCGTTTGCTGCTGGCGGAATATAGCAACCGATCACGGAAGCACCTGTGGCCGGGAAATAGAATGACCGTGCAATGCGCACCATACCAGAGGAACGAGTATACGAAACGAGTTCAGGTTGAGAGTGAGAGAACGAAACTTCGAATCGCGCGTCGTGCACTCGAATGTCGAGACAGGCCGTGCTCTTTACGGCAGACCGCGTGGCAGCCGGGTCGGTGAATTTATTTATACTGCCTATACTAATGTAGATGCGTGTACGTTTCCCCCTATGCAACCTTCTGCTTGTGTAGGTAGACATCTCCTTGCAGCCGCGGTGGAAACGATCCATCTCACACGTCTGTACACCTACTGTTTCTGCAGCAGAAGTTACCAAGTACCAAGTTTCAAAGCTAGAAGCGAAGGATGAGGGTTTGATAGCCTTCTAGTTGTTGCAACAACTGATGATGATGAAATTTTACTCTGTTGTCCATCTGTTACAACAATTCGTATTCACGCATTGTTAAAAATGTTTGGGATTTTATGACAGTTGGGACACTTCCCAGAGGAAGAGTGAGAAGAGAAACTTTTGATCACAAATCTTTTTGCTGAGCTTTCATATTTTCAAAAAACTGCATCAGCACCAAAAAGACAGCTCGCCTCTTCCATTTCTCTTGTCATGGCACTAGTCCAACTTACCAGCTTCGAAAAGTTGAGAAATGCTTCCCAACAACATATCGTTCGAGTCAATTGTATTGCAGCAACTTTAAAATGTCGCTCGCGTCTGAAAGACAACGTGCAGGGAAACAATAATCTCCTCATTGGTCAGGGAAAGTATGTTTTTAAGATCATGTATGCGACAGGTCACGAAGAAAGTATCGCATTTAGTGTCAGAGTCTTATATTTCTTTTCACACTCGTCACAGTGATAAATCTCAATCACAGTAAGAACTGGTGCCTTCGACAGTATATGTGCCCGCATCTCTCTTTTGATTTCTTCTTGAGCAGTAAATCCTAGTTTGGATTATAAAGACGAGAAATATGGCTCTGGGAGTAATTACCGGGTCTAGGACTATAGTTTATACAAGAGTGCAGAACTCAAGTGAAATTAATAAGACGAATTAGAGGAAACAGATATATTATATCAGAGATCCTTGTAGAGATTAACAAGAGGATTAGGTAAGAAATTATCGGCTACAAATTAGAAATGGGAGAAGAGAAAATAGTTTATGTAATCTTGTGTAGAGTTCATTAGTCTTTTTCCTTTTATGAGAGAGTATACAGCAATTTCACAATTGGGAAATAGAATTTTCCAGAAACAGAAAATACAGAAATTCTGTATTTTTTCGAATATTGGACCGGTTCTGAGCCACCATTGCAGCAAATATATCCAGATAAAAAAGAGAGATTGCGATTGCATGTGCATACAATGGAAAAATAAAATCTCTTAAATTCTTTTCAAGCAACAACATAGAAACAACACTTTTACAAGAGACAGCGATTGTTTACACAGAGGGGTTCCTTAAAGTTCAACTGCCTACATCAGATATCACTGGCAAAGCAAGACTCGTGATGCAAATGCTTGGCATGATAGATTTGTGTATGCATTCCGTACACGTGCGTAGCGAGGTTGCACTCGAGTCGCGTCAAAGCGGGAGTGCGAGAGCTCGAGTGCCGATATTATTCCTTTTCTCTTGGCTGCAGGAACAGCCGGTCGAGCTCCGGATTCCTTCGAGGTCCGCAGACACTGTGTCTGCGAATGGCCACCTTCTCTACACTCTACCTCCCGTAGGAAAACTCGGTGCAATCTAACTTAAGTACAAGGGAGACATTCTGCACTTGTGAGAAACGTGTGCGACTCTCCTTTACTGTTACCAACACACAAATGAGTACCTCTTAGAAAAACTTAGGGGTCTCTTGTTCCCTTGATTCGGTAAAGTATTTTCCGGTTGTTGAACTGATGACAAAGGGAAACTGTTCAAATTGAAGTAAAGATACCCAATAAGAGAGGGTCTGAATGAATGGGAATGAATTCTTGGGGATGTTGCAATTCATTGGTGATTTTGTTACAGTGATAATATGTGAATGGGGATAATGATCACTACAAAATGATAGCACACAAAAGGTGACCTAACAAGCTGGAGACTTATGATCCTGTTGTATTATTGCAAGTAAATGAGGTTCATTGCACTTCATGTTACATTATCTTTAAATCAATTTGCCTGAGAATACAAAGGTCAATCTGAGTTCTAATTATGCAATCTTCTACACTTCCCTTTCCCAAGACTTGATATTTGACACTTAATATAATAAAATATATCTTAAGACAAATAAAATTGTCAGCATTTTTTATCTGTCGATTTTAACAGCTCGTAATTTGAGATGAATGAGAGGGTTGAACGGTTAATGTTCTCCTTTCCCATAAATTGGTAACTTTATCAAGGCAGGGTCCGTTCTCGAAGGTAAGTTATGTAGGAATTCATGCGTGAACTGCCAGTGTGTATTCCCACATGACACGTTGTAAACGTTCTTAAGAGACCCTCTGATTCTGAGAACGTTTCACTTGCATTCACGATTTCCATCGATCGTTTAGTGAGTCTGATTCAAGAGAGAAAAGGTTGTAAGATAAAAGCTCTGATGGTTCTGAAGGTGTAAGAGTAACTGAGTAGGTGTGAAGAGAGTTCAAGATCCATGGAGGAGAAATTGAGAAAAAAACAAGATGATCTTGGTGCTTGACCCTGCCTCGCCTGTATTTCTTCATCTGAACATCGCATATATCACGCTTTAGATCGTCAATGATCTCCGTTTCGAGTCGTGGGTCAAGCTTTATCTCTTTTACATTCCTCGGAATCAAGTTTTCCGTTCGCTACCTAACTCGAGTCCGTAATCCGATGAATCGAAATATTTAAATTAATCTTTACAAATGTTGTTGCTTTTCCCAACTTCAAGATCCCACGCGTCATTATTAATGTATTTATTTAGTTCATATCAAGTTAAACTAACATAAATCATAAAATAGTAGAAGTATTAACGATTTTAATCATAATTTTTAAAAAAATATAAGGGATTATACCCCCTGTGACGAATTACCCAACCAGGCTTGGGTATAAAATGCCTGAAGTAGCTTTTTACTCACTTGCAGATCGCGTTGCTCGACTCGCAAGAAGTACATCCAATTTAAAATGTAAATTGCGTCGAGTATTTGGCGCATCGTTGGACATTCACGATGCGGCACCGCGACGAAACGTCCCCGACATTAAAATGTAATTTAATTCGTATCCTTCCTCCTTACCCCTTGTACCTTTCCACAACCGCAAGTCGTCCGACCTCTATGCTCGTAATCTTTCCTACAGGCTACAACGCGTCACGCGATTTTATTGCGCTCAAAAATAAAACATTTCGGTATTTAAGTATAATTATTTACATACGGGATTAAGAGAGGATTAAAAGCGCTGCGCTAATTGGTTCTTAAGTTATAGTGGTTTTCAACCAGTGTTCTTTTCACTTGAAAAAAGTTATCAGGGTGTCTACTAAATTTTTCCCCCAAAATTCCCGGACATTTTCGGATTTCCTTAAATTCCCACACAGTAGACTCCCTAGTTGGAAAAATAATGAAAAAATGTAAATATTATTATAAAAGGCCAAGGGACGTGTCGAGGCGCTAATATTTTATCAAATATTCCCCAAATATCAAATATTTGGGGAATATTCATGCGCCTCGCAAAAATATCTATTAAAAAAGAATTAGGAATTCGGAATAGGTGTTGGCCGACCATAAAGCATAAAGTATTTAATTAATTGACCGGTTGAACTGTTAGGGAATATACCGAATATTAAAAGACAGTTTAGAATTCCAAACTTAAACCTCGCGATAAATTTCCCTGGAAATATTTTATACCTATGCATTTTGACACTAAATGTCGATTAGGTCGGTATTGCAATCTTGGAAAAATGTTGAGGGTAGACAAGAGGAACAGAGGAACGATGGTTCAGAGAATTAGGCACTGATGCATAAAGAGAGTGGACGGAAGAGATTCTCTGCAAGGTCTGAGATGAGGACAGACGAAGATGAAAGGGGATCTGGCTAAAAGCGCGGCCATGTGGCGTGTACGCGTGTACGGGCAGTTGGACGACCGGACAAACGGATTGGACACGAATAAAGAATGCCGCTGCTGAAGAGGATATAGTCTCTAATACCGATCTTCGTTCTTTCATTCCCTTTTATTCTCTTTATTTTTTTCCCTCATTCTTCTTACCTTTTTCTTCTTGCCCGCTCAAAATCGTAGTGTCATCGATTGACTCGCGACGTTCACAAGACGAGGTACACTGATGAAATCGAACGCTGGAAACTGATACTTTTGTGACTCTCGATAGCCTCATCCTTCAAAGGCGCCGATTTAATCGCCAGGAAAGATTTAATGATTCGATATGTATGCGAATTTCAAGGTTGTGCTTGTGATTTTGAAGCCTAGACCAAAGAGTTTCGTACCTTGGTCCAAATATGCTTCAGTGAAAATACAAATCGCCCAGAAGTTATTACCTTCTTTTCAATTTGGTACACGCTCAAGTTGGCAAAATGACCTGCTAATGAGGTAAAGTTGGCGAGGCAATAAGGTGATGAAGCATGCTAATCGTCGAGACGATCTGTTGACTGAAAATACCAGTCGATGAAATGGAATCAGTGCAAAAATGTGACGTAAACGGTTCTTGATAAAAAAAGTTAAACACACTATCCATCTTATGCAAATTAGTACGAAGACAACTAGAATATCCACTTAAAATATTAGGATCTTAAAAAATAGTTTGCAAGGTTAATCTTTTTGCTAACCATTCTTCCTTTTAAACGAATAATTCATTGTTCTCAGAATTCTCAAGCCACCTGAATTCGTCCTGTCAACGGGAAGTTAAATCCCAAAATATTGCGCAGCTGACACTTCAAGGGAAAAACAGGGGTCTAAAAGAGAGGGAGTTTTATGTTGGCTTATGTCGTCTATCAGAGCAGTTTCGTACAAGCACATTACGTCTACCAAGCCAGGGTCGTATTTTGGAAGTGCAGCCAGGTGGAACCCGTGAATTTCTTTTAAACACCCCAGTTTCTTCTATAGGTACAAGCACGCGTCATAAGCACTCGCGCATCACCATAGCGACCGCTTAATTGGAGAAGGAATTCCCCTATAATAAAATCGTCAAGCATCCCGGTTCCCTCGATAAGGAGCGGAACGAAATACGGAAGTTCCATGGGGCGCATATCGCGGGCTTGGTTTGTGTACATTTAGAGGAATCTGTATACATTTCTCCATTTCTGCAAGGGTGCTGTTTCATGCGCCGGTATTCTGGGGAGGAAAAATCGTTTTGTTTCTTTCTTTTGCTTGTGGTAGAGTGAGAAATTCGCTCTGCTCTTGATAAACCGCGTTCAGGTTTTCCTTTTATGGCACAGATTCACTGAATGCAAGGGGAAGTCATGGTAATTTGGACAAGTGGAGTCTAAATCATCTCTTCTGTTTATTTCACAAAACAATCTGCTGCGGTTGTCATGTATATAATTAATGGATGGGGTACTATTTGCTATGAACTAAAAGACTTGTAAGGGAGCGTTCCAAATTCATGAAATATCACGAAACCATTAATGAAGATTCCATAAACAATAATACACAAACTTTGTCTCTCTAATATTATAAAATTATGCCCACGCCCATTTTAATTAACCACGCCTATTAACCATGAAAAGTACACCCATTTTAATTGCTCTACTTTTGATTAAACCGAAAATTCGGAAAAACTTTGCTGCAATCAGTGGAATAAATATTCAACATTTAATTCAATAAATATTCAATTTACTCCCCTTTGGAAAGTCCGACTGGATGAAGGCAAAAATTAGAGCGATCCATTTTAGTTAACCAACCATTTTCGATCTAGACTGACAAACTTTTTGCGCAATCAGTGGTGCGTTACAGGACCGTGTCCCTGTCTCGCCATCACGGATTGGCAGTGGCACATCGTGTAGGCTGGAAGTGTCGGACCGCTAATCAATCGGCCGCTAATTATATCGAAACGCGCTTGTCGAAGCGGTACTGCATGTAATGAACGCGTTTATCGACAGATTGGTAGCTTTCTTTTTCATGGTGGTTTGTAGCTCGGGCTGCACTTTATTGATGATTCGCTTTGCGTATATTGAACAGAGAGTTCAAATAACACGTCATACGTCCTCTGCGTGAATGTGAATTTAGAACGCGCAGTCTTTTTTTAGACAGTGCAATGACCGTTAGTGCGAGGCTCTTCAGACTGGAGACGAATTCAAATCTATGCAGAAGTGTATATGAGTCAAGGTTGTCGAGTCGTGGTATATAATTGGCAAGGGACGTCTCTTGAAATATACAAATATCTGAATGTGCGAGCACTGCGTATGAATTTTTCAAAATACATGCCCTAATAATAGCATTCAGAGTCTATTTTACTTCTCGATAAAAAATGTGGATTACAAGAGACGGACCAAACACGTGGCCAGAAACTTCTGTCTGCGAGCATTTTATTATGATTCGACGAGTTGCATTAAGTAAAGTGGCCCACATGGCGGCAAAGTTATAATATTTTTTTTGGGGATTAAAAGGAACGATTTGGTCATGCTTGCTTTTAGAATGAACGATTATATAAACGTATTAAAAAATGGGCACAAAACGACAACATCGGGAGATGAGTTTACTTTGTGATGACTAGAATACAATGAATCAAAATAATGTTTTTAGACTTAAAAAAATATTTTCACGGACCACGTCCTCTTCTACGTATTCCAAAGATAAACTGACATAAATCTTTAAGCATATAAAAAAAAACATGACTAATTCGTACCCAGTAAAAAATTTCCCAGTTCTAGAAGAAACATTCACCGTTAATTATAAAAAACTTCTATAATGGCAAGAACGATTATAGCTTAATTCTGGTTCTGGGGAAGATTTTCACATAAAGAACGAATAGTGATTGATAAAAGGTAAAAAGCTGACAAGTCTCCAAAACAGATGAAAAAAGGGCTGACCTAAATATATATTTTCATGGACAACTTCCGCAAAATCTTGCACAATTCCCTCTTGAAAACCACAACTAAAAAAAACTAGCAAGCTACTCCTAGAATTTTACCGTTCGCCCGAGCAGTTTTCCAAAGTTCATCAGAGGGTGAAATGTTACCCAGTTGTACTTTCTCTTATAATGTCCAACATGTCGAGATCCTCGGCGAGTTTTCATATGAATGAACCCGATTAATGTACTCAAACCGTAGTAGACATAACGTTAAGTGCATGGGTCGTTACCGTATCGACTTGCTCGCACAGCAAGCACAAGTCGTGGTTCTTGTAAACCAGCAGCAGTTATGAGTGGCTCAACGTTTCGAGTCTGTCATGCATATGGCAAAAAGAAGTAAAAATGTTGCACTTCCATACGAACATGCATAAGTACGAGTAACGTTGGGAATATAGATTGTAGGATCGACGGGGTTGCGCCAATGCGTAGGAATATGCAGTGTGTGCACTATGCATACGCAAAACACGTATACGGAAGGCCATGGCTCGCACCACGTATGTAACGACGAGTCGCAAAAGGTGCCCCCGAGAACATAACTCATTGCGGTAAACGAGCGCCACTTGGCCGCGTCAAATTAACGGGGAGTCTAGGGTGGCTCGACCGGATCGAGTCTCTAGGTACACACACCATGCTCGTTGCCTCATTCCCTCAAACCTCATGGTTTCCCCGTTTCTCTAACCCTTCCCCTCTCGTTCAAAAGCCCCCACGTTCACTCATATATTCCCTCGAGGGAGGTTCGAGAGCCAGTCACCTTCCCTCAATGTCGTGTTTTAGGAAAACCCGCGCGGAAAGGATCGATCGGTCTTCCTCTTATCCGAATTGATGTGCAGGTTATGAATTCTAAGGAGCTGTACGAGGTATAGATATGGGGAATGGGAGGATGTCAAACACCTTTTGATGGAAATTTCGAGGGGTATTTTGGTATTTATGTGTATCTAGTGGGTACGCGTGCCAGCAAGTTGGTTGTTAGGGTGTAATAAAATATGGGAGGATTGAAAGAGGAGGTTGATTAGCATTGGGGATGAAATAATTTGATGTGATAGATGATGACAGATGATGGGTGTAGGGATCCTGTTGCAAATTAGGAACTGACTTCTGGTTTTAAAAACTCGACATTGCTAAAGTATGTTGATGTTTTAATAGAAAAAAATCGGTGATGGTAGTTTTGATATACGTATAAATGTTAAATATTTTAAAATTATATCAATGATAATATGAAACCATCTTTTACACTACTTGAGTGCACTCTAAATTCTAAAACTTTTGAACTAAGTTTTTAGACCGGGGACTATAATCATCTATTTCAATTATTTTATCTTAACGGACTCTGTTGGAGATTATGAAATATATAGTAGTTTCAGCTAAGTGTAAATATAAGTATAAATGAAAATTTTGTTTAAAAAATCTGCCCTTTCTATCTCGATTTTAAAGAAATTTTGTCAGTCAAGGAGGATTAATATTGTGAGTCTACAACTGTTATTCTAGAGGATTATAGGGGACTTTTCGAATTTCAGGGAATATTAAGATTCTTCTGAACATTTAAAAAATTTAAGAAGCTTTCAAAGGATTGTGAAGAATATTTTCAGCAAGCTGAGAGTATAGGCGGGAGTTATTTAAAGAGTTTTCATGAATTTAAAGCTTGGCTCAATTTTGAAAGGATAAAACATGCATTGAAATCAGGAGTGCGAAAATTGGAAATAGAGTTTGGAAAATGGGAAGAAGGCTGCGAAGAAATGTTAAATGTGAGAAGGATACAAGAATTTCAATAAATTAACTGTTGCCTATCACAATGTTGATCATTTAAACTCACTGGAGATTCTCGGCCCCCCCTGTAATTTGTAGAGAAGAAACTATTACGCCTGGAATGGGGCGATTAATAGCTACAGCCGTGAATTTGTCACGTGTATCGTCTTTTACTTTGCAAAGGGAGTGTTTATCGATTTGAAGCGATTTTAGAGGGTGGTTTACCCTCGCCGTTTTTGATTTCGAAGAGCAGCTTGGATACCTCGACTAACGCTTCGCCGCGTCGAATTAAGGGGAGATACAGAAGGGACGCCTTGAATTCTATCGAGACACTGAACCGGATTCGTGTTATGTGAATGATTTCGTGATTTTCCAAAATTGCTTTCCCCACCTTTGTAATATCCCTTGTCCATTAGAAAAATATGTTTCCCGTTTAAATTTCCAGATGTGCAGTATGCTAGATTTAAATTTCTCTTAGCTGAATTCCAGCAATGAAATAGCAAACATTTTCCACTCAATTAAATGTTTCAATTCAAATTTCAATTTCCATCAAATTCAACTAAAATAATTTCAATACATATTTCCTGTAAAAGGATATAAAAATATTTACATAATATAACTCTGTACAAATTTTCTCCCAATTATTAAGTTAATTAGTTTTAGATAGAATTGGATACAATTTCTACAATTGAGGATATTAGACATTACTGAATATTGAGGATAAAGATCGTGACCTCAAATTGAAATGTTTCCCTGATACTTATCAAATTTCAATTACCACAAATGAAGTTGAACTAAATACCACATATCTCCACTTTTAAGACCAATCAATTGACTACTAAGTATGTAATCTAAAAGTGAAAAAAAATATTTAACGTTAGATCCGCCACATGGAAAATATCGCCAAGTCCTGCTGTTAATTAACGTTACATTCAAGGTAGATATACACTTTTACGACTCTTTATGTCTGCATATTTCACATACAACACGCAATATTTTAACTTCATCGTAAATCTAGGATTGGAATTCACATTAAAAAATTGATTTCTTGGTTCTCGATTTCATATTACGTCTTTTTTGTACGATAATTTGCGTAACAAGAGGTTTGCTAAGCATGGGAAATGACTCCATTATCTCAACTTGAATATATTTCTAAGCTGGTGAGTATTGCAAACTCCTGTCCTGATTACATCAATGAATAGGACAAAATTACAAAAACAATTTAGAAAAGCCAGTTTTTCAGTGTTTGCAGAAGTATTTTGTGAATGAGCAAAAAGTAGTAGCAGTTCTTTTTGTAGGGAAGGTCGTTTCGCAATGGGCGGCCTGCAGGAGTAAAACCAACAATTGTGGTCCTGTGAAATTGCCCGTTCACGTGCAAACTACCCTTGATGATTCCCCCAATGCTTCCTATTATACTGTTCGTTTCTACCCGAAGACCTAAATATCAAACTGCAACGCGTTGTCGATTAACCCTTCGGCACCGATCTCTGTGTGTACACTGACCGCTCTCGCTTCGCTCGCCGCCGGCATCTGATTTGCAGTGCAGACCTGCCGAAATTGTTACTTCTTTTTTATTATTATACAATCTTTCTGACTTTCTCTTCCCCCTCAGTCCCTCTCTGATGCTCTCTTTTCGGTACCAGATCCTTTTCTCGCTCCCCTCGTCAGATTTCGTTACCTCTTGCGAACGAAATAATTGTGTACAAAATAACCACCATCGAGGGATTAATCTTATAACTCTGTGGAGGGCGAGTTCTCAGTTCTGAGAGTCGTGTTTAAATGTCAGAGGAAAATATTTGATACTTGTGAATACACCAGGTAAATACTGCACCACGGGGAATTTTACAAGCCACGGAGAATTCATTAAAAAGTCTGCGCAATATGTTAAATGGAATATACAGTGGTGTGCCCGAGGCGACTTCCGCTTTTTAAAGCTGTGTAAAATAATTACAGGTGGGAGTTTCATTTTTTTTTATGATTTCAAAAGAAAATGGAAAAAATATCAAGGTTAAAAATAAGGCAGATTAAACAGTTAAAAGATCAAAATGAAGGCTCCGAAAGTTGATAAAAGAATACTGTAAATTTCTGGATACGCAGATGCACAAATTCAAGACGATTCTAATTTTTTCATATCATTTAGAAAAAATAACGACATCTTACATCTTCATCACAGTGAATATTTTTAACCGGTTCCAAGTTCAGTAAACTGAAAATTGCAGTAAGATTTAAGAAACACGACTTTACACGTTTTCGACTTTCATTGACTTTCAAAATCATTTCCAATAAAATAAATTAGATAACTTATTCTCGAATACCTTTGGTTGATGATAAGCTTAATAAACTGAGATGTAAAAGAAAAATATGAAAGAGGAGGCGCCAGCTTTGAGATCTGCCAATCTAAACAAGTTGCTTGTGATTTTTTTTTTTTTTTTGAGAAAATGATCAAATAAAAAAGACCACCGCAGATATAAACCTTGAAATTTCTTGCTACGACACCACACTGATCTAATAAAAGCAATTTATCAAAAAGGTTACAGGTATTGAATCAAATCAATGTCTCATTTTCACCCCAAGGTCTAGATGAAGAATTCGAATACAATTTCCCCTATTCAGCTTTTATAGACTGCGTCTCTTAAGAAAGGCATGGGCACATGTGATTTTTTTATATTTGGGGTTCTTTCCTATTCTGCAAAAGAAAAAAGATTGAGTGCTTCTTCTACCAAATCTAATCAATAAACTGCTTCAAATGTTCCAAATTGAAAAACAAGAAATTCACTGTCACTGCTCGGTCCAGAGGCAACTTTAATTAAATCAATAAAAAATCCCACAGCAACTAACAATTAAATTTTGACCAGTATGTATTGTAATAGCTACGGATTTCTATATAGATTTTACGCTGCTTACACTTTGCAGTAATTGTGCTACCACACCTATCAAGAACAAGAACATGGCACTAAACGAAGAAATAAAGGCTCATTTTTGTTGTTGAAATAAATGCTACTATAAAGAGCATTAGCATTCTGTAGTGCAGATATGATTCTATGTTATATGTTCTTGATTTGAACAGCAGAATAAAGGACATTAATACCTCCTATAATTTATGACGAGGGCAGTACATTAATTCTACTCGTAATTACGGAAAGCATTAATGTCTTCTGCCGGGTAAGGGTAGTAGCCCCTATGTGTAGAAAAGAGGATTCAGAGAGTTCCTTATTAATATCAACGCAACAACTTTTAATTACGAAAATAGTTTCACACCTAGAATTTAATGAATTTAAAGTGTACCACATAAATATTGAAACTCTGTTTACACATTTTTAATGTAAAATCAGCTTTCTTAAAACATGGAATCAATATGTTTTGAAATTTATTATTTTAATAATGATCTGTTGTGAAAGGTTTCTTAATAAATAATAAAGATATCTTAATATATTCATAATGTAGCAAGCGTTCGAAAAAGACGTTAAAGCATGACTTCTGACGCGACGAACGACAGGTTAATTAAGGGGAATGTTGATTTATAGAACCGGATCGTAATTCAAGTCACTTAATACCAGAGCCCTGGAAAAAATTTGAGATGGCCCCTCGTGTGTCTTTACTGAATGAACCCCAGAATACAGTTATTTGAAACCTGTTAGATTTTGATTCATATCGCATACATATCAGTTGATCTTATCTATTGAAGCTGGATCAGTTACTATAGGAGAAGCATAAATAGGAAAGCCTAAATATTTGTTTTCTTTTTACCTTGTTCTCTCTTGTGTTCTTTTATGTGTATGTGTTCTTTTAAAGAAAGAGGCATGTTGATTTAGAAGAATGGAAAAGGGATAGTTATTTTTCTGGAAGATCGGGCACATTTATAATAAACCTTCACTGAACTTTTTACAACTCTCTAATGAACCCCGTTAAAACTGACTTTTAGAACCTTGTATGAGATCCATGAGGGCCTTTTTTAGATTTAGAAACGAGTTATCGATCCTAAGAGATCAGTGGCGTAAGCAGATTTTTTTGCTTTAAAATTAGGAACGAAAATATAGAAACTCTGAAAATTAAATTAACCAACTGAGAATGCTTTTTGGATTTAGAAGCTCTTCTAATTAAACAGAATTCTTATCTTATTGCCCTCAATTCGAGTGCTTTGAAATTAGAACCCTTCTAATTTGGAATAATTAAGAAGTAACCTAGATCAACAATTTACAAACTTGGAATAATAATTCAACTGATGTTTTATAAATTGGAATAAAGATGCTAAAAGTAAAAAGAAAACAAATATTTATGCTTTAAATTTGAAAAATTTTTAAATTAGAAGGAATAATAGTTGAATTGTATTTAAATTTTACAGTCAGAAACAACCAGCAAGTTTCATGAAAAAATCTGAACGAAACATCCAAATTTGAAGGCTTTGGAGTTGGGACTATAAGTATTTTATGCTTGGTCAACGCAAAAGCTTTAATGTTGCAATACTGTCGCTCACAAAATTGGCAAACATCGCATAAATTGACAATTCGATCATCTTTAAATTTAGAGGTAAGCAAAAATAGAGCTGTTGCATACGAGAGACACAATACTTGCAATGATTGCTCCTTATCAGCTACAACCTTTCTAAGTAAAATTAGATTGGTAAGGACTGATATTAAAAAAATGGAAGAAAAAACGAATTAATAATTTCAACGTGAGAAGACTAAATATTCGACAAATTGAAGGATTCAAACTTTCCAATTTGATCATCACTTAAGCACGTCAAAGCTTTCAAATTTGATTCCAAATGATATTCTCCATAAAGTTTGAAAAAACCAAGTGTTTTATTCATAAAAAATCTAAAATGCAAAGCATCGAAATTTGAATGCTTTGAGACTAGATGTCCATCTGAATATTTGGGAATAAAGAAGATTTGAATAATACAAGAGTGGATAAACTCGCAAGACAATCGTTTAAAGGTCAACAGCTGACAAAGGAATTAATTTGAAACTTCCTGATTTCCTTCTTGCTAAACATCTACAACTACTATGTCAGATTCAATGAAGATTGCTAATAAATTCTTACAAAAATTGAGACACATTACTTCAAGATCATTCTTGAAAAGCCCATTAAATTTGTCACCAAAAGAGCCCTAGTTGAATCGCCTTTCATCAATCAGAACCTAGTAATCCACTCTACAGCAATTTCCCACAAAGACCTTTCGAAAGGGTCCCGCTCCAATTCCTCCTAAAACTAAAAATCCCTCCAGCATCATTTCCTAAGTGACTTCTCGCTACTTCATCCCTGAAATTTTACAAACGCCAATTGTATTTTCTTTTATACCAAAAGCTCCCTGTTGCGCCTCATTAAACAAGGGAGCCCAGGCAGCGCCTCGTCTATCATCAGCAAGATTGCTTGTATAAATCTCTCCAACTGACCTTTGCACTCGTTGGCGTCCCTAGCTGTGGCTCGAGCCCAAGGTCTGTCAAAATGGAAGGGCCTGCACTTCTCGCAGTCCCTTCCGGCTGTATTATGTCGACATTCGCACCCGACCTGGCCGTCTTTCCCAGTGACGCACTTTGCCGCGTGACCGTTGCACTTGCACCTGCCGCCGACCGCGAAATCTGACACCGCGTAATGATGAGCCAAAGTGGTACCCGTCGTGGTTGGCACCATCGTCGTAACAGAAGTCGAAGTGCCTCCCCCAATACCCACGAAACTCATCTCCTCCGGCTCAAGAGCATCATTAGACTGCATCTCCTGAGGAGCGAGTACCTGGTGAACCGACGGGATGGCAGTCGCCAATGGATCATTGAGTCTCAGGAACAAGCTCTTCTTTAGCTTTTCCTCACGTTCCCGTTCCTTCTTAGCAGCTTCTTCCAAACCTTGATTATTCTCAGAACCAATTGGAAATGGATCCTGCGCCTGTTGTGGCATATGTAAACGATTAAAAACCACCTTAATGTCGGTAGCAGTCACCCAATCCTGGAGAACTGGCGAATTGTCAAAATCCGCTGCTGAGGGTCTGCCCTCCAAAGTGCTAAAGGCAATTCTTCCAACGGGTCCTAATCCATCTCCCCCAGTGTATCTATGGCTATCAGTGCACCTGGCTTCTTGTTCATTCGCCTTCGTGATTGTTGCTCTATTGGGACGACCATAAACCCTGCGACACTGAGAGGAGTAAAACTGAAAGGGTTGCCAGGTCTTGCCGTAGTCCATAGATTTGTAGATCGCGATCGAGTCAGGCTTGGCTGACTTGGGACAGAACTGCAGACTCACGTAGGTCAGCTCATACTTCTTTCCCAGGGAAAGCGTCAAGGTCACGTTGTCTGGAGGTGCCGAGAAGCTCTGGGAGGAGACCATCGGTTCGCTCCTCCAGCAGGTCACGTTGTTCGGGTTGTTCAGATCAGTTAGGTGGCTGGGAGGAAATCTTCGTCGAGGGGAGCTGTCATCACATACATGACACTGTCCGATTCCGGTGTTTCCTCCAGGTTGCTCAAAGACGTCGCAGTACCTGGTGGGTCCGCCGTTTCCACAGGTTGAAGATGCCTCCACCGTCGCTCCAAAAGCTGCATTTACGAACTCCGGAATACACCTGCGAGGTCGGTCCTCGTCGTAACAAGGATCCGCTGGGTTCTGCTGACTGGAGAACATTTTCGTGTAGATTTCGCTGCCTCCGAGGGCATTGCGAGGTTTCAGAAAGAGGCATAGAATTGTGATCCAGAGGATTGAAGCTCTTGGGCAGGTGGTCCCCGACATCTTGGGTGAATTTTTGGTCATAACAGAATTTTTTCTATCAGAATAGAAACTCTTTATCCTATATTAGCCAATCTCTGCTCGTTCGTTCAAATGGAAGCGTTCACCAAAAGTTCTTCCTCCTCACTGCTCAACAGACTCAAGGCGACTCTTTCCCCAAACTCCGAATGAGTTTAGAGGGATGACTCTAATATACGGACATCATCCTCAGAAGCTGCGCGCAGGATCCAAAAACTCGTGCCCCCCTTCTCCCTTGAAAAGACTCTTTCGGTTCACATAATCCTGATCGTTTCCCGACCATCGGGCGGGCTTTCCTCGGCAATAAATTAAAGCAAATCTCTCAAACCGAGACAATTCTTCAAATTCAAATTCACCGGGCTCTATCAAAACCCAAATTAGCAAACGGAACTGCAGATAATTGAAGACCCTAGATTTTTTCTGGATTGGAAAAAAACATCAAAAGACACTGGCGATCATCACCTCGCGGGTAGGATAACAAAGAGAAACCTCCGGTCCTGTTTTGTAAATTTCTTTCTTTTGATTACCGGGGATATTTTCGGAATTCGCGTCGGCACGAGTCGCCGGCTCCGATAGGATGGGATGAACGAAAATCACTCACTTATTCGTCCGTGGCGGCTTGCCGCTAACTGAGTCTCGCTCTCGCGTTGTAGATCCGAGCGAACGGTTCTCGTCCCTCCCTGTGAGTTCACCCTCCCCACCCCCTACCTCTCGCCGCCCCTACCACCCTACATCGCCAATAGCTTCTCGCTTCACCCTCTGTCCCCACCTCATCTCCCACCATAGAGTCGGTACTTGGACCGAAAGGGATTCTGGAGGGATGTTGTGCGTATTCGGTCCACGAGCAAGCCGGTAAGTCCAGCAGCAAAAGCCGTTTCTTAGGTGGAAGTTTTGACTTAGGCAAAGGATTCCCTCGAATGCTCTCATAAATTAGCGATAGTCATTAAAGTTTGATCAGGGTAGCTTTTGGGTCTAAGATCCTGCTTCCAGAGTGAACCAGTTCCAAATTCTCTAAAGCGGATCAAAATTATGAAACTAAGAAGATGTTGGTTCTTGATATGTGATGAATTGGAAAATTTGAATTTAAAGGTGTGTGAAAAAAGATAATGATCGCCTAAAATCTTTTAAAATGCCTTGAAGTATTTTAAAATCCTTCGAAACCTTTTGAAAAACCCAGAAAATTGCTTGAAATTCGATAGTGAAGTTTTCCTTGAAAATTATCTCAATCTTTTCTCAATGAATCCTATTTCTTACATGTCTGTTTTTAATACGCAAAAAATATTTTCTCTAACTGACATTGATATATAAATATGCAGGTTACACTCGTTACCTGCGACCTATTCAAACATATGTGTAATCTCCCGTAACTCATAAAGATATCAGAGTATTTTATATCCCGCCTTCTAACGTTTTTGCATCATAAAATAACTTGAAAACTTTTTGCGGTTATTTAATTATCGAACATATATTAACATCCTGTGAACGGACAGTTGTTGCAGGTGAACAGATACTAATGTCAAAAAAATCTCTTTACAAGAATTAGAATGTTATGAATTAGAATTCAGATGTGTTGTCTATTACTGAGTCACAATAATCTTGATGAATTAAGAAATAATCTTGGAAATAATTGAACTCGAAATTATCGTAAGTATGCGGAAATTAGATATTAATTTATGTACGATGAGACAGGGAAGAAAATCCTGCTTCAGAAGATCTCGCTTAGAACACACATATTTCACTCTAGCGCGAAGACGTTAAAATATAGTATTTACTTTTGCTGGCGTATATGTGTTTAATGACTACATTCTGAAATGCTTTTTCTGCAAAAGGAAAATTTCTCGCGAAATGTACAATTTTAGGTTGAGCCTTGTCTAATCCCTCTGTGAAGATTTCCGAAGTGCAACAGTAAACTTAGAAACGTAATAATTTATTCCTATCACGTTACGTAACCAATTTCAATGTTTCTAATAATTCAGTCAATTGAGCAAACTTTTAATGTAGTTGTCAAACGCTTGCAGCATTTTGATACAATTCTAGGATCAAAATTATCTCAGGAAATTGTGTTTGAGTAAACTTTTAGGGGACGAATATTTACAAATATCTACCACAGAGTTGATAAACTACTGATACGCTTCCTATTTATCTCTAACACAAAGGTCGATAATTGGGTAGCTATTGCAAATAGCTACCATCAGAACTTCTCAGAGATCGGGCCTAAATGGCAAAGTCCCTTTAACATAGTTAAGTAGTTATACCAACAGACACTCGAGACCACTTTACATGTTCTCCTGACTGACTACCTCTACTTGTTTCGTTCAGGATCAGAATGTTGAAAGTGATTTGAGCATGGAAGCGAGCATGGAAGTGTAAAGAAAAAAGAAGTCTACAAGGCATGGAGCTGGATTTTGGCGGTGGGAGGCCTTTAAAAAACGTTTTGAGGAAGGAGAGCGGTAAGAAAAGAATAAATCGGAAGGTCAGTTGTTTGTGGAATCTTCTACCGTTCTGGCGTCACGCAACTCTTTCCCGATGACTTGGCGCGGCAGGGCGAAGAATGAAATAAAATTCATATCCACCTACCTCGTTGGCTTTTGAACGAGACAGACCAAAATCTCGTGACGCCCGAGCATCGTGCTCAGAGCAAATCGTCGAGTCTGAAAAGTGGCGGGAATTCCGCGAATCTTCACCCCATGCTCCATGCAGAGTCTTGCTTGCTTGTTGCTTTCGTTTCTTTTCGACAGGATGGTCGATTGGTCACGGCTCGCGCTTGGATACCTTCGTTCTATGAAACTATATCTATAATCAGCAAGGCTGACCGCGACGGAACCGTGCGAATCAAAGAATGGAAGAAGCGATTTTCAAATTGCACGGCGAATGATTCGTCCAAAAGGAACCGAATGAATCGGTTATTCATGAATTAAACCTCCAATTTTGAAGGGTCAATATTGGTTCTTGTAGTCCGAAAAGTTTCCAACTAGATTTCAAGCTATTATAACTGAAATAATTCTATCATATTGTTTGAAATTGGAAAAGCCAAAAATGACTTAAATGTAATTAATAACAAATCGGTAAAGCCAGCCCTACCAGCGCCGATGAAAGAAAGGGAAGAAGCCATTTCGAAGTAACACATGAGGAACGATTGTTCCCAAATAGACTATAGAAACATGAATGAATGGACCATTCAGCTTTGATCCTCATCGGCGAAGAAAAGCGACTGATGAGCCGCGCCGCCGAGATGAGAGGATGTTTTTAGCAGCAAATTAAATAAATGGAATTATTTAATGAAAGAGTATAGATTGACAGTCTGTCGATCAGGCGTTATTCGCATTCACTTTGTACTTGTTGGATTGCATCAATGTTTCGACACGCTTCAATCGTTTGAATCCATTCTTGTTAGTGATGGAATGGTGTTTAGTGTTGAAGAAGACGAATGATATAATAGGAAATTGTAAATTCACACTTCCGCTAAAGCGAGACATATTAAATTGTCCATTCGCCGGCCAAAAACTTTCTTCATCTATAAAAAAAACAAAGAAAATTAATACACATTTTCTTTCAACTAGTTAATATCTACAAATTGCCTTACTTTTTGGTAATTTAAAAAAATAATGGTCTACAAAGCGAACGATTATTCAAAACTACTTGTTTAAAAAACTAACTTCCAAAGTATCTTCAGAACTAAAGAAGAAAACAGATATTGCAAATATATGTACTTTTATGGAATATTTAAGTGCCTTATCACAGATTCGCCTGACAAAATAAATGAGCGGTCGTTCAGGGTCTCATAAAAACTTGAGAGTTTAGCGCCGAAAGCCAAGAAGTCGCGTGACTCCGTCTCGCCTCTTTGGCGGTTGAACGCGAACCAATTAGCTAAGATGAAGTGTGTATATAGGTGTTGATGGGTGCTTGTTTTGCGACCACAAAGGTCACTTCGTGCACGCTTCAATATTACTTCTAATGTTACACGTACAACACTAATGTGTGAAATATATTGTAAAATCATATTATTTACACTAACCACTCTACTACTTTA
The DNA here is from genome assembly GCA_904066005.1 of Synergus itoensis. Classification (NCBI taxonomy): domain Eukaryota; kingdom Metazoa; phylum Arthropoda; class Insecta; order Hymenoptera; family Cynipidae; genus Synergus; species Synergus itoensis. Next base: position 1,489,530 of record CAJFCP010000124.1, on the reverse strand, counting down.
AAATATTTACAGCTGAATATCATTTAATTCAATTTAATTCTAAAAATATTGATCTTACAAGAAGAGAACTTTGCATATTTCAGAATAATGAAAAATTGTAGCTCTTTAAATTTACTTTCAACTGAGCTGCTCCTTGTGATGCTAATTGTTCCTACAATGTTCAAGACTATTGAAATTGTTCACTCTTTCGTGCTAAATTGGCTTTTTTATTCATGAACAGCTTGGAAGAATAATCTCGTAAAGACGACTTGGAACGAAATACTCAACATCGCAGCACTGCGTAAATATAAAGGACCATAATGCGTCAAGAAACGAGGCGCCGACGGCAGAAGCAAATAGAGAATACGTGACTGTCCTGTGGAGCGCCTCTACCTGCCCGTTTGGCTCTTGCTTCACAGTTAGATATCAAAACGCTATATTTTATCCTCGAAATCGGCTGCTATTTCGCACAAAAAAGAAAGAAATGATCTTGTCAGAGTTGCATTGAACTAAAAAGATACCTGGGGCGAACTCGAAACGCAATAAATAGTTACTCTATACTTTAACACTCTTTGGAAAACGCTAAATTGTACGATATCATAATTATTACCTCTTCTATCTGTTTTTAAAAAATCATATTTTTTAAGTCCAAGCCATAACTATCAGACTTTGTAGAAACGAAAATCTTTAAAGCTTAAATAGTTTTAAATTATAATATCATAGAATTGTATAGAGCAGATCCTGATTTGTATTTAGAAAAAAGAATTCTGTTCTGATTTCATTCAAAGTAAATATTAATTCATTTCCGGAAGGGACAGTTGTAATTTAGAACTAATGTTTTTAGAAACTGAGAATAAGTAATTCTTTCCTTTTCTTTGTAAGGCTTGTCTTGGGAAACGATTGTGAATGATTTTGAAAGTATATGGGGTGGCTGATCGCTGATAACAGGACTAGAGATCGTGCACATTTCAATGCGGACATCTATTCATTGAATTAATTTAAGCTTCATATGAGAGAGTAGAGCACGGTCAGGCGTGATACCTTTTCTGACTAAAGGATTATTATAATGCCTTGCAAGATTAAACATTCAAAGTTCTTAGCGAGTGACCAACTCGAAATCGAATATCATACCAAGACAATCTAGCTTACCTTACACTTTTGTCTCTGTCGTAATTCTACTTCCTGTTCCTGATTATTTGTATGAAAAAAAGATTGCAAATGAACCCGTCATTCATAATCGAAACCCGCACCCACCTGGATAAGAAACAGCTGTAAAAGATTGCCTTACATACAGAGGGAAAATCACGACAAATGTATCATAAAATTACAAAGGAATATAACACTAACCTTTTCGTTACTATTGTCAATATATATTACGCGGCAACCCGATGAAAAGTCCACTATTTATTGTCCTAAGAGAAGCTGGAGAAGTTGCTATTATCAATGTAGAAGTGGACATCTTTATAAAAAATCCACCATTTATTGTCATGGAGAAACTGGTGAAATTGGAAAAGTTGCTATCACTGTAGAAATGTGCTCTTTGGAATCTTGGAAATATTCACTATACGTATTCATTTCTGAACTCACGACTGAACTTCCTGAAATGCAAAAAACATAACCTAAATATTCTGTCAATTTTTAATTATTCGCAACAGTTTAATTGATGCTTAAATAGTTCGAACTTTCTCTAAACAATGTAGTTTTACAATATAAAAAAACAAAAGACGAAAAAATACTTCATCAATACATCTTAAAAAACAAAACACTCCGAAAATTAATTCTCAAACAATGGTAAAATTTCGTTGCAAAAATCGAGAAATTTCTAATTACAATTCACGCGATAATCGAAAAAGCACTACCGAAAACTGATACGTATTAATACACACGAATTAAGAAGTATTTTGACTAAAAAATTAACGAAATAAATCCACCGGAAAATTTGCGACTTGTTCACGATTTACGTCTCTCGTATAAAATGTACATACTGACCTTTTTTCCCCGGAAAAACGAAGAAATGTAGATTGAAGGCAAAAAAGGTGTTGGAAGGCATGACGTGTTGGAAGGGTGTGACAATTATCCAAGTGATCCAAGTGATCCTCGTAGATCAAGCCAGAGATTCGCTTGACTCCACCACGACGTGCCAGACGTCGAATGGCGGGCTTGGTATTTGGTAATTCGCGAGTGCATTCGGTGGATAAAAAAACTCTAAATTTCATACAAATATGAAAGCATATGAGTGCTGAGCAGAACATGTAAAATTTTAGCCAAGTCGTATGAGATCACTAACGACTCGACGTTTTTTCTTATGTTTTTTCTTATTTTTTTTCATTGTCATGACTTTTTGGAGCCAGTTCATGATAATAGTTGCAGGTTCTCGGGTTTGCGAGTGCTTCTTCACTCCACCAGTTGCAGGCGCACTTT
>CAJFCP010000124.1:1371919-1486730 GCA_904066005.1 Synergus itoensis | reverse complement strand
AAGAAAAAACGTCAAGTCGTTATTGATCACATACGACTCCAATAAACCTTATTGGTTCTTTCAAATATATATTTTTGCTTTGTTTCGAGAGAGTCTTTACCTAGAATTCGTCGGGAATAAATGTAATAAATTTGTATAAATTAAGCTCAAAAAGCATTATTTTATTGCAGTATAAAATTTCGGTGTTTTAAAATAATTTAGCCAAACTCGGGTTAATTTTTAATGTATCGTTTTTTTTCGTCGGGAATGAATTTACTGAATTCGTATAAATTAACCTTAAAAGGCATTATCTTCTTAAAGTGTAACATTTTTGAAATGACTTTTAAAATAATTTATCTAAAGTCGGGTTAATTTTTATTGTGTCGTTTTTTTTTTCGTCGGGAGTGATTCTAAAGTGTAAATCGTCAGATTGCCTTTAATTACCTAATCAAGAATTAGGTATGTATAAAGAGCTTTTTTGTTAAAAAATTATCCATTTTCACTCCTTATTTCTTAACGGAAAAATTAGTTTTTATATCTTTCAAACTTTGTTTTTAAATAAATATTTAAACATTTCACACAAAGTTTTTTAACAAAACTTTAATTGACAAGTATATTCGATGTTGAAAAAATTTCTTTACAAATGAAGACTTACATCCTTTTTATTCTTTTCAGGTAGTGAAATGTGAGATGAGCAATCAAATCGTTACAACGTGAGAGAAGCAACCAGATCGTTACAACTTGAGAGGGGCAATCGTTGTATCATGAGAAATATAAGGTAATTCAGTTTTCTACTATAAAATTTAGAGTCCTTACTTAGCTTCACTAAAGATATTCACAGAGAAAAATGATTGTTAAACTATAAACTCTTCCATTCTATAAATTATTATCAATTTCAAGAGAATATTAAAAGATTATCAATTTTTGTAATTTTTAGATTATCGCTAACAGCAAGCCAACATTCAGTTGGAATTTATTAACATAGGGCATTACCTATTCATAGAGTTGAAAATTGACTTAAATAAATAGGGATAAAGTTGTATTTCTGGAAAAGGGTTTTATTCTGTATCAGGGGAATTTGTGGAATAATAATATGCATCGACTCTCGATTAATTTTATATATATATTCATATATTTTCATTCTAGTTATCTAAATATATATTTGTATATGTATATAATTTATATACCATCCTCTTAAATTTCGTGTAGAAATAATTCTGCTTCTTATTCTTCCTTTTTTTTTATTGTATTTGTATGCTCGCGGTTTTTTGCCGTCCGGTTTGCTGATCAACCTTAGAATCACTAGGGCGCGACATTTAAAAATATTCAAGCAGACAGCGGACAAAAATTCTATACAGGCGATAACGTCTTGTCCGTACCGTCATTAAGTCGCTTGTAAGTGCACATTACATCGCTTTGACATCACAGGTGAAACGTCTAAACAAATTCAAGGGTTATCGTCTACAAAAAGGCGTTTCACGTAGACCAAACTCCCTCACTAAAATCCACGCATTTTGCTAATTTAAAATGATATAAAATAAATAAGACGGACATAAATTCTCTTCTATTCTTTAATAAATATTTCTTCAACCCAGTAAAATTGTATAATTTGATTTAAAATCTTAAAATGGGGATTTCTATTTTAATAAAATATTTTAAAAGCATTTTATTTCCTTGATTCGAATGTGCCACAGAATGCGAGTATTTTAGCGAAATATTTCGGCGGAGTTCAAGCCAACGTCGAATAATTTACGAACTCGAAGGATATTATATTTTCGATCACGCGTGTGGTTATCCTGAAAACATTGAAAAGTGGCAGCAAGTATTTATTCGACGTTCAAGTATCACGAAAATCGAGTATACACGTGTAAAACTGATCGACAGATTTTCCGGCAGCAAACCTTCTAGCACCGCATAACGAAATTTCTCAGTTTATACGTTCACAAACTGCTTTTTTTTATGTGTGTATGTGTTTTTCTTTCCTGTTTGTTTTCTTTTTGATTAAAGCGAACGCGAGGCTCGTAACGCCTCGCATACCACGAGCGCTTTATTACACTTAAACTTATCGATACTTTATGGATACAGTTGGTTGAAATTCGTCGGCTATGTAGAATGAACAGAGGATATGCATTTTGTGCAATGTTCCCATGTTAACCTTCGCAGAAAATTTTTCGGAAATACATACATGCCGTCGGAACGCTCGAACGGAAAACGCGGCGCTACAAGAGAAGACTTTTCTATTATACACTCATTTGAAAAACACTTCTGCGAGCATCCATTGCTTTTCTTCATTCGCACCGAGATAAGAAACAGAACTTTCTTTTTAAATCTCAAACGCATCATAATTTTGGCAAATTCGCTGGAAACAACTTAATCAATTCTCCATAAATGTAGATTCTAATAGTCAATTAATTTTAATTAAGAAACGCAGTGGAAATGTAAAGTCTTTGTACAGTTGGAAAAAAATTGAAGAGTTTCGGATTTTTTGTACACGCTCAGTGCGAATGCAGTTTGGAGATTACATTTGCTAAAAATACGCGACATTTACTCCGAGAATTTCTAAAAACACCTGACAGACTTGTACACAAAAACTACAATTCAGTTCTCTTTAAGCAATATAAAGGAATACAAAATTACCTCTAAACGATCACCAAAGATAGAGAATTGTGACAAGAGTCGAGAATTCTATATTGGGTGATCCATAATACTAATATGTGATTGCTTACAAAACATATCTAATTAAGTGGCAATCATGATAAGTTAATAAATTATTTTGAAAATATATTAAATTGCGATAGAATGATTTTGAAAACAAAGAATGTTTTGGTATGTTTATGGAGGGGTTGAGGTCTTTCAATCGTATTCCTTTTTTTTTGTTTTTTTTTTTCTCATTCACTCGATCGCTTTCTCTCTCACATGTACCCTTATTCTTCGCTTTCCAACCCTCGTTTGCTCTCCCTTACGCTTCTTAATACTCCATTTCCACTCTTCCGGAAAAGAAACTTATAACCTAGTCCAATATATTAGATATTAAATAGCAATAATATTAATAATAATCAGTAATAGCAATATATTAATATTAAATAATATAATTTTTAACAAAACACCCGCCACGCAACAATTATTTGTAAAAAAAAAAGAATTCGTAGTTAAAGATATATGAAATTTTGTTTGAAAATGTTATAGAGTAATGTAAAGTCTCAAAAGTAAAATTGAGCATGCTATGAATTTTTGTCTTGCATCTATTCAAAAAAATTGAAATACTAGCAAATATATTACTTTTTTTCTCTGAGATTCACGAAAAAAATTATATAAAAATGTGACGAATCGTGTAGGATTTGTCGATGACGGGTTCACAATCAAAATATAACTTTCGGCTACTTATTTTTTCGCCCTCTTTAACGTTAGACATATTGCGAGAAAGTACCTTGAATTAGACGAAATGAGTTCTATTACGACACTCGTTATGTCTTCAATTCACTTAGTATAACTCAAAAAAATGCACTTTACACAGAGAATGTATTAAGGGTAGATGAAAGTGTCTACAGACGCGTTCTACGCCGCACTTTAGTTACTCTTCCTCGTTACTCCGAAAACGGCTTGCCCTCTATCTTTACTAAGAAGTCCATCTCTTTGTTTTTTTGGATTTTCTGTTTTTTCTCCCTTTTTCTTGTTGAAACTGTTCGAAGGTTCCCTCCAAAAAATTTTTTGATCGCGAGCGATATGTGCGTACCTCTTTTTAAAAAATATTCACTCCAACATACAAAATGCTGTTTCACAAAAAATATTCTTCCTCTTTATCTCTCTCGTTCTCTCTAAAGCTGACAAATTCTTCATCACACTATATCTTCTAATAACTATGCAATCAAAATCCAGAAATCTAAGTTCAAGAGAATTATTTTATCATTGCGAAACCAACGGAACGATTTCCTTTCGGCAGGAAAAATAAAAATCGTCCTTGTATCGACAAGTTCACGGAATGGAAAATGTCATCGGAAAAATCAACGCTCGAGATTTGAAGGGAATCTTGCATTCAGTTTCAATCCTTTATACGCATTTCATTGGTTTCTAGTTGCTGCAGTTTACAGAAAGTCGAGTCATCCGGGATTCTTGACGAGTTTCTTGCCCCTGTAATCGTAAACGCGTCTGCAGAAAAGTACCATATCAGCTGGCACTGGTAAGGGAGGTTGTCTGCATTCTCTGGGATAAACCTGATCACCTGGTGGAACTATCAGACATGGTGCTTCCAATCCTTCCTCGAGTCGCCTTATGTTCTTTCGATACCTGAAAAATATTTAGTATTAGCATTCAGAAATATTTAAAAATACGGGTATAAAAATCTCTTAGTCTTTAAAATCAAGTTCAGAGATTTTACTCACCGACAGTATTCATTGAACGTGAGAATATAGCATTTGTCTTCTATGCAAGCGACGCTATTTGCGTCTCGATGACGAGATGCAAAAACTTCATCTTCAGTATCGAATTCTGTACGTCCTTGTTCGGTGTGTTCAGGTCTATAATACCACAGCAATGAGAACATCATTTCACCTGAAAGGGACGATTTTGTTTATTAAATAAATATGTAAAGCGCCAGATGTTGACAAAAACGACAATTATAATGTACGTATTGATGAAGTATTTACCATCATCTGGATTCTCCCAAAGTGCAGCGATTTTAGCAACGAAAGGTAGATCAGCTTTGCGAGGTCCACTTCTGAGTAGAACGCAATCTCTAGGACGTAAAATGTCGCCACTCACATGCCTCATGCTAGCGTAGCATCTTCGAATAGCAGATTCTTCATTCTGAAATTTAATGCTCTTTTATAAAACAATTCACTTGAATAAAAATAAACGATTACAGAATCATGAAGAAAAGAAAACCTGAGAAACAGAAACTGGTTGATTTCCAGAAGTAACAAAAAAGAAAGGACCTGTACAATTAAGACAATGGACAGAGCTGCAAGTCTTGTGAAATTAAAGAAAAATTAAGAAAGCGTGGAAGTAATTGCAACCAGATAATGAGAGTAGAGACACGATAAATTCCAATGATGAAGAAATGGAAAAAAGTGCAAGAAAGATACAGAAAGTGCTACAGTAAATCAAGTCTAATTTCAAGGCTTTTGTAATGAGAACAAACATTCTTCAAGATAAGATAAATTAATTTACAACCTTGATGTAAATTCAAAAATAGATTTACTTCCACTGCAAGGAGAAAAAAAAATGGAAGAGGAGTTAAATAAATTCATCGACAAACGTGTTCTTACCGTTAGATATACTTTGGCCTCGTATGCATCGCCTTCCCAACTCCATCCGTTGCTCCACTTAGGTTTCAAAAATGGTTTCCTAGCTACAGTTAAGTGTTCATTAATGATTACATTGTCCTCAAATTTGCCACTGATCTTCTTCGTCAGCGTCTTCTTTGTACTTTTGCGTTTCTTCTTAGCCAAGACTGATTTTTTCACGTCTTCAATAAGTTCACCTGATCTCAGTTTCGGCAAGTATTCGATCTTTTTACATGATTCCCTGGTTTTGGATTCCTGCACTTTAGACTTAGTGTCCAGAATCTTCGACTTGACCTCTATCAATTTAGCCTTTACCTTACTCTTACATTTGGCATCCTGTATTTTGGGTTTTGGTTTCACCTCGACTTTGCCTTTCGGTTGGTTAATCTTGACCTCCATCTTAGGGAGACAAATTTTTTCCGCTACAGAGCTCAGTTCAAGCTTTTTCGTGACTTTCTTAATCGCAGACATCAGGTTCGCATTTTTCTTATTCTTTTCTGCAACGCGGTCCACATTTTTGGCCTTCTTATCCTTTTTCTCCGTCATCTGTACGCTCTTTTGAATCACATTGTTTATAGTCTCCATTATAGATGTGTCGCTTGCTATAGGTTTTAAGGAATTAGAAACAGCACCAACATTCGTGGACTTGGAACTTTTAGACTTTTTAGCTGCCGTTTCGGATGGATTCGAACTTTCAGCCTTGCGTTTTGGATTTTGCGTTTCCTTCTTAGCCTGCTTTTTCTTTAGTGTGCAAGATTCGGAAGCACCGTCAACTTCGCTCACGAGACTTTCTGTCTGCGGCGAAGTAGTTGAAGACTGCTCACTAACAACTAAATCTCTAGTTGATCCTACAGACAAGGTCCGTTTGCTTACTTTTCTCTTTTTCCTCGAATCCGAAAGACTATCAAGGGAAAGTTTTCTCTTTGTCAGTTTTTGACACTTGGGCTCTTCCTCGACACTCAACATTCTTTCAGATGGCTCCTTCTCCTCAACGGTTTCCCGCACCGTTGGCTCGTAATCAGCCTTCTTCCAATTTCCACCATCGATGACAACAACGTCATTCAGTTCTTCTTTGACTTCTGTATCAGTCTCCAATTTGTCATCTATCAGGAGAATTCCTGAATCTTTGTCCATATCCAGTATGGCCATTTCACCTTCTTTGTCACACTGCTCACACTTTAATATTTCACATTTGTAACCTGACTCGCATTTAACATTACAATTGGCAACGCAGGTCAAATTTTCGCCGATTTCAACACTGCATGATTCACACTTGACGTTATTATTTTCCAGCTTGAAGTTGTGTATCTTGCTACTGGGACAACTGGTTGTTGATAAATTCGCTACTGGCGATATACTTTCGATTTTGACTTCGCAGGTAGATGTACACGCGTGCTTTTGGCAGGTGCATTTCCTCATCTTCTTCTCCGTACAGCTTGTGTCATCCTGTAAATAAACAAAATTGAATTAATCTTCCGCGAACATTATGAGGTATTATTATTTTAAGATACAAGTACAAAGATCAGGCTAGGAGATAAAAAAAATATTGAAATTAAATTATAAAGATTGAAATAGTTGACGAGTCGCCTATTGTAATGAAGCAACTACTGATGTGATGTGGCAACATCACATCCTGATGCCAAAGGTGACATCATCTTGGATGGACAAGCTTAGATCTGTTCTAGGGTTACTTTGATTTGCTTCTAAGAAAAATCAGTTTTGTGAGTCAGTTGAACTTACGAACTTCATTACGTCATTTTTAAACTTACGTGATTTTTCTCTTGTAAACTTTAGACAGGCCAAAGCTTATCCAATAGAGATAATGTTACCTAGATCTGGTAATACCAGGGCAAAAAGATTTCTCTTCACGATATCGCCTCAGCAACTCAGTAGTTTCTTGATAGCAAAATATAAAAAAATAATAGTTTACTTAAATTGTTTTCTTGTTATGGAAAACTCTTTTTAGCACATTTTCACATTATTAACATGCGTCGTACTCAGCTTATGAAAATTACAATATAAGCTCGAAACTATTTCAAACTTTATTTGTAGATAAAATAGTCATTTTATTGTCAGAAGAAAGATTGTGTTTGAAATATTATGCTTATCATTTAGGCATTTACGTTTTTACTAACTTCTGAAAGAAATTACATTTTATAAATAATATTGCTTTGCAAAAATCGTTTTGAGTTTCAAGATAATTTTGGAAGAGAAAAAATGATTGAATATTATGTAGAGTGTCTGAGCCTTCAGTAGTTATGAAACGTTAGAATAAGACAAGTAGAACAAGCATTACAATGATCGTTCAGAACCGATATTTGTCCCTGATTTTCTCGGTTTGATGATATAGTCTCTCTTAAGTAGATTTCTTTAAATGACAAACCTTAGCTCTGCATTCGGAGTTTTGGGGACGATTATGACTTCCGACGTGATTATGAGATGTCGGTAGGGAGGGTTGGTTCTGATTGAGGTTGCGAAGGGGGTTGAGTTGGACGCGATCCGTATCCCAGGCATTGGCACCATGAGGAGGCGCGAGCCCGGCTAGCCCCCTCGCTGGCGAGGGCGGCCCTACCAAAGCACTGGGTGGCAATGACAGACCGGGCCCCGATGCCACTGGCGCTCCCTTACCATTACCAATAAGGGGCCCAGTATCCACGTTTTTTGGACAGGACTGCATCGGGCATGGGCAGCTTTGGAAAGCTGCATCTGAAACAAATCATTCATTTTTTTAACGGCGGTTCCCATTCAGAAATATTGGGAATGAGCAAAAAGAAAAAAAAAAAAAACCCTCAGAACAAAATAAAAGATAGGAAACGATGATATTCTTACGTTCTACGAAAGGTCGTCCTTGTGCGTGCAAATACGCTGGATTCGGCGGTAGGGGTGGAGGTGGAGGTGGGTAACCCGCGTAATAAGGAGGTAGAGGATATTCGCCTGGTGGTGGAGGTGGTTGATACTCCACAACACCGGGACCGGCACCGACACCACCTCCTCCGGGTCCGCCGCCTCCTCCGCTCTCTTGGTAGCCATAATATTGCCTGCAAGAATGTATAAACATTGATAAATACGTAATTTCCGGAAAGCTCTTAACGTACGGCTAAAAACTGATTTTCATTCTAATGTGATGACTGCGAATATTTCATTTTATTTATAGAGTAAGAACAAGAATCTGAGAAATAGAAACGATTCAATATGAACTTTTTACCAATTAAATAATTTAAATATTTGCTTCTTACCTTCTATATGTTGGCGGATATTTGTAATAAGGCGGAGGGTGTGGATGTGGATGTGCATATGTCGGGGGATAACAGAGATCCTGGTACTGCGGTGGGGTACCGTAGTATTGTGGACAATATGTCCTGTAAAAGCCTGGGCCACCTGTAATTAAACAGCAAACAACTAATGAAAATTTCATGAATTTAGTATTAAAGTCTTTGTATGTAATAAACTAGATAATAATAGTACCTCGAGCTTTTCAACTTTTAATTAAATTAGTAGTGATCATAATATGAGATCTTTGAGAGAGCTCTAGCCGTGATTAATGAAGGCGATATGTACATTAAGATATTACATTAATAATTGAAGGGAAATTCTCCCCATACCTGAAAAGCAATTTCAAACCCATGAAGCGAAAACTAGTATTGATAAGCTCCTTTCAAAGCTTGTTCAAAACTCCATTCCGTTTGAAATTTCACACGAACTAACCATAAACACTCGTAAAGCTCTATCAGAATTCAAACTCGAAACTTTCTCTCATTTTCGAGTTAAATTTTAGCCCACAAATGAGTGAAAATACCTCGAACATTCCAGTTAAAAAACTTTTCAACCGCCACAAGGTGTTCAGTCTTAGTGAATTTCAACATACAAAGAAAACAAGTTTAAAGTAGAAAGGGAAATGAAGTCAAAGCCAGAGAAATCCACTAAATTATTCTTACCGCTGGTCCCACTTGAAGCGGAAGTTGCGACGAGGTCGTCTGAACCTTCCGAGTTTTGCGGAGGCGTTGGCGTAGGTTCCGGTGGAGGACCTTTTACCGGAGGTAGTATAGGGGGATGCTGTATCAGTGGTCCAGCCGGCTGATAATATCCTGAAATAGAATACAAAGATTTCATGAAACAAAAGAGCTAAATTTATCGCGAGAGTAAATTAATGGCGGAGACTAAGTCTAAAACATTTCAAGTGAAACAGTGATACCATCGTATGCATTCGTAAAAGGGCAATTTAAGATAAAAATCGCAAGCGCGTGAAGAAGCGAGAAGTACTGTTAACTGTTGGGTTTTCAGTACCTTAACAAGGGAGATTTCAGAGCAATTCCTTATGTAAACAAGTACATATATAAGGAATGTCAGTTCAAATTAAATAAAAACTATACATTGTTATAAATCCTTTCTTAAATAATATAAATTATTGTACTAAATGAGGGACTATAAAAAACAGAATAGACAGAATAATAATCACCAAAATCATAAAATTTCTCTCTACCTCCTTGTAATTGAGCCGGAAGACAGTTTCTTTTTATAGTGTTGCGAGGTCCGTTCTAAATTCTCCAGAAAATAATCTCTGTTATGCGCAGACTCTTGCATAGATGGTAATCATTTACAAGACGAGGGTAATTATTATTCAAAATGCCCAGAAACTTTTTTTACACCCTAAGTGCAAAATGACAAAGAAAACATCATGGGGCAAATTGGTATACAAATGGGGTATTTCAGAAGAAAAGAACCACTTGAAAAGCTCTATTTATGACGGTAGTTTCTTTCCAAGTTTCCTAAGGAGTCTCTTAAAGCGAAATCATGAAGATAACATTACCGTGTTTTTCGTCCTTTTTTACATCAAGCTTCAAAGTTGTTTTACAAGAGTCCAAGAGGATAATTTGCGCCTTTGGTTTATATGAATTTTTCACTTCGAATAAACTTCATGTGTATGATAGGTGGCATTTATAGAAACGAGTCTTGTGTTGATGAAAAAATGCTGATGAATTTATAGCATGTTCTAAAATAGGATAATATTGATTTAAATAAATACGTTGTAGAATTCACAGCGCCAGAATTGAATCAATAATCATGCACTTTGGTTCAATTACAATGCTATGTAAATTTTATATCATATTTATTTAAATCAATAACATCTGTGCTTAGAAGATAATGTTGTGCTGTATATAGATATATAGGTATTGGCAACCGCATTTCTCTCAGTCCATACAAAAATTTTTCAGAGATATTTTAAGGTTAATTTATACCAGGTTATTTTTTAATTTATACATCTCTTCGTAGTGTATAATCTTCATCATTTCGAAATTCTCGCATACATTGTTGTTGCAAACTTGATTGACTTTTGAATGACTTAAAATTATAATAAGGAAAACAAGATAATTCCTCAACTTTTAAAGATCAGAAAAATCTCTTCAAATCCCTTAAAATTCCTGGAAATTCCACAACATTTAAAATTCCTTTAAAATGCCCAGAAACCTTTTGAAATCCTTTGAAATCGTTTAAAATTCGTTAAAATCTCTTAAAACTCTTAGAAACCTCTTAAAATTCCATGAATTCCTTTAAAATTCCAGGAAATATCCTGAAATCCCTTAAAATTCTACGAAATCTTTTTAAAATCCTAAAAATCTTTTGAATTTCGTAAAAATTTTGAAAATTTCGCAAATATTATTGTTTCAAACCTGATTGGCTTTTAAATGTCTTGAAGTTGTAATAAGTAAAACAAAATAATCGCGCGCGTAGCGCACGTGTTGTTTTGCTAGTTATAATAAAATAGTTCAATTATCAGAAATTATGAGTATGTATAGAATATTTTATGCAAGGGAATTATGGAGATATGTAATAGTTTTCATGCCATGGTGAAATAAACATAGAAACTCGTCTCAAATTTTGTTAAGCCCATTAAAGATGATTTTAAATTAGACTCTGTATAGAATAGATATAAATGACCGTTGACCACATCTACAATGTTGAAGGTTGTTAAATTAGGTCTACCGCACACGTAGCACACGTGTACACATCTGTTACGGCTACTACATCATCAGCTCTTGTGCGAATCGAAAACAACGCTATTTCAAGCTCGCTTGACGCGGAATGCCACGTGGAATGTGAGAAGGCCAAAGATGAAAATTCAAACAAAGGCCAATCGATGAATAAGTTTACTTTCTAGATTTCGAGATAGTCTTAATAGTCCAACCCACTTAACTTATTTTTTTTTTTAATTGACTAATTCATAAAATAAGGAAAGCAGTTTGAAGAAACTCGTTAATTTTGAGATTCTAAGCCACTTGGGAAGGAATGTTTTCAGATATTTTAAGACTCTCGTAACAGAAGAATTTCTTAAATTTCAAATGGCCAGAATTTGAATCACTGCTGGATTATCATTAAACTTTCGCATTCAAGTTCATAAAAATTTCATGGAAAACCCCTGGGGTTGGGAATTTCGGGAAGCCCTTTGTCCTGGGGTTTTCCATTGATCAATACTTGCTGTTATATATTATCTTAAAAGAAAGATGTATATATAGATGTATCATATTACAATCAAGGAAATCTGATAACAATTCATCCATAAAGCACTATACGTGGTTCAATAAAATATTATCGAACTTTTTAAACTGCATTGCACTTTCAGATAGAAAACCCTTACAAAGTTTTACTTCTTCCAAGTTTTCATCGTTAAAGTTTGGTCACTTTCTATATAATATATCTGAAGGTAAACAAAACTTTCTAGTTTAAATTTCTCTGTCATATTTAGGGACTGCTCGATTTGAAGCTTTTGATGAATCTGTTCCATTTCAAAAGCACAAGAAACTTTCAGGGGTTGGTGTCATCCCTAAATATCATTCGATTGGGTCGGAACAATTAAGTTTATAGACTGTATCTTGAAATCCAAAAGTATGAGGAAAACCTAGAGTTAGCCTCATGGATCTCCCTTACCAATACTAGTAAATTAAATTCTATATTTCCTTTTATCGTAAAACAGGAAAACTGTACATAAGTTGTTATAACGAAATTAAAATACTGTATAATATATTACATGATCAGCCAATCGGTAAGTTCCCATTTTCGGTCTGTGACCTGGTCAGGCCCCCTCTCTCTTTGAGCTTTACATCCAGTTGGCGCGCGTCACAGCGAATCGGACTCACCTCGAGGTGAACGCACCGTTTTCGCATGGAACCAGCTTACATCGGCAATACCGGCACTCTGCACTCGATATCGCTTCTCCGCCAAATCGTAAATCTCTTTCCTTCCCTCGACCCCCGATACTTTGTCCTCCTTCCATTTAAGACTCTTTTGCTGGCGTGTTCATTGCTTTTTTAAGTGTTTTCTCTGAGACATTCGCCAATGCCGAAAAACGACCCTCCCCTTTCTTACACGCATCACGGTCGGTAAGCAAGATGTTCGCAAAAATCGTCCACTTCCTCCTTCAGAGCCTTCTTTTTTTTTTATCGCCCGGACTTTACGGTTTCGTCCGGTTCACAGTAATGATGATAATTACCAGCCATGAGAGTTACCTTGCAGTTCTAACTTGTAAAATTCTGGCACGAAGTCGTTGTCGCGTCGAAGAGAAAGTACCAGAAGAAAAGAAAACGAGGGATCCCTTAGTCGGATTTTATTTTGCACGTGTAGACTGTAGGTGGGTGAATAGAGGACATCTATCATCAACTCGCGAGCGAAAGATGCACCCGATTCGAGGTATATACGCGAACGTGTTGCCTCGTTTGAATAAACTATCAAAACTTTCACGTGACTCGGAGAACCGATTTTCGATGAAGTTTCATATACTGTCGAGGAATTTTATTTCTCTTCCCAGATGTCAGGTTGGGTTTTCCATATCCACGATGAAAAATAACAGTTTTTCGATCTTCCTCCATGCAAACACGTTTTTATTGTTTCTGATTTACGGAGAAATTTTCTTTGTAGATTTTGCCATTCTTAATAACCATAAACAGCATTTCAAAAAACGAAACATTCCTGAATTGTGTTTGAGGACATTAACAGAGGACAAACCTTTTTCTAGAGAATCGCTTACATGCGGAGAAGGATTCATCGACATGTATATTGTATCTCAGAGTAGGAATCAGCGATCAATAATTAAACAATGCGGAATAAAATGCATCGTGTAGAAATGCTTCACCATAAGGCTTAAGGATACATTGACACCACAGAGAATTGCCGTTACTAGGCCAACTTCTGTGTTCTGTTTCACCGCGTTCGGCGCGTTAACATCCACCGAGTTAAGCCTTGTAGAGTAAATACTCTTGCCGACGTAATTTTCCACGTCGTTTTATTCAAAACTCTTCATAAATGTCCTTTGATTGAAAACTATGCAAAACGGGTGTTCTACAAAGATCGGTCAACCATAATGAAAACTTCCATGTAATTGTAGTTGTAATGCTAAACATGTATAGCAAATCTACTAAATATGTTCTACAGTAAAATTACACAATCAAATTACATCCTCTGTTTTTACATTTTGTTATATCAGGTGATAAATAAAAAAACACAACCTGAAACATGATAGCGACCCACATATCCGATGCAGTTCGGTGGAGAGAGGTCAATCGATAAACCATAAGAGGTCATTTGTGCAAACACCTGAAGGGTATTCAACGCAATTATTACAGCATAAACTCCCTAATAATGACGTACACAGATCCTAGGTTTTGCTCGGGGATTATAATTCGAATTCAGATTCAAATCCAGAGACATATGTACCTGATTGTAGAAGAAGGTGCGGAATTACGGGACTCGGACAAATCTCACCGATTAAGGTTACTCGCTGACGCCAATGGCGTAAAGCGGGTCGCTATATTATAGGTATATGTATACATGCACATTATACATATTCTTGAGCTTCTATGGCGAGGTGCTGTTCTATGTTTCATAGTTCCTACTACATCGCGGCAAAAACAGGCAAAAGTCCTCTAGGTCGTGACTATCGTTCACGGCTGTTCATATACAATATGTGTACACGTGCCTACGTGGGTAGCTACTTTCGTACCCCTTCTCAACTACTATTTCCTTCACATCTTCCCACGTCCCTCTGGCTCACAAGCCGCGACTTGTTCTTCTTCCTACCATCCTCCCTGTTTATGTATCCCGACTTACGTCAAATGCAGCTACTGAAAGAACTTGTCTGCCCTGCTGCGAATGTAATTGGTTTAACTTTCCTGAAACTCTCAGTGTTTCCAAGTTCCAAGTTTCAACTCTCCTTTCCGAGATTCCTTTGCATTGCACCTTTTATTTATTGATTTTTTATTCGGTTTTCGATCACAGGTCCTTTGGGAGTCGATCCATACTTGAGTCCAGGGTGTCTACTAAATTTTGCCCATGAAATTTCTGGACATTCGAAATTTGCTCCATTGCAATATTAAAATTTATTTAAAGACTCTATTTTTTTATTGAAGAATTTCAATTTTAAGTAAAAAAAAAAAGTAGCGCAGTTCAGTTACCTATTTTTATTTAAAAAGGTAATTCTTTTAATAAAAATAGGTGAGAATAGGTTTCAAAGTTGCAAGTGTCATATAAAAATGTTTAGATTTATTATTCGGTAAAGTTTTTTCAATAACCGGAAATCCACTTCCTGCATCACAATAAATATCAAGGGCAATTTTTCAATTCCCGGATTTTCTTAAATTCCCGCATAGTAGACACCCTGTTATCGTCTATTATGTTGTCACAGAAAACCTCAGAGATCATTTTTAGCTGAAAGAAGATTAAAACGCTGTTCAAACGCATGATTCAGCAAACTTGATACTGTCATCTTTTCTTCAACTTTTTACTCGCCTTTTCTGGAACTTTTAACACATAAAATTCACTCGGTTCACTGCAGTTTAATCTGACTCTCTGACCCTAATTTTACTTATTTTCCTGAAATATACTGCATCGTTTATTCTTTATTATGTCAGTGGACGACTTTCATGTCTCTCTCATTCTTCTTTCATCTTGCTGAACTGTTTTGCAAATTGCGAGAGTAATTTCAGTGACATTCTGTGGACACACTATGCTATAGAAAGCACGCTGCCCAGAATTTATTTACGTTAGTGTGGGAACAATATATATGTGTTTCATGAGCATGGTGAGCCACGTTTTCCGACTATCTAGTGCTCGTTTCTCTGGATCTCATATTCCCCTTCACCCTTGACCTGCCCCAGTCCGGAAACAGTTACCCTTTGAGTGCGTAGTTTGGGGTTATACTTCTGCTCTCAAAGCTTTTAATACCACTTATCAACCCGTTAAATCCCAATCGCATAATTTTTGTAGTCATAAAATCGATTTCGGAAATCAGAACCATTTACTCTACCATGGGAGGTGGTATTTATTGCACTTCACTTTTAAAAATACAGTAGTATTTGGGTAAAAGTTTGGTTCATTGATTGATGCTTCAGTATAACAATTTGGTAGCTTTAGAAACATTGTTGAAATTTGTGCACTTTTCTCTGAAAGCTTCGACATCTCCAAAAGCTTCGGAAATACTATCTCTACAAATCTCCACTAAAATATCCGCCATCTAATCCTTGGTGCAGTTCAATACACAAAAAACATCTGTTCTCGAATCTAAATCGAACCGCTAGCGAAGAAATCAAATGCTGAGAGGATGGAGACCCAGAAGAGTATATAGAGTGGAAAGATCGAATCAATCCTGCTGCAAGAAACATCCGAAGGAAAACCCTTGGAGTCCTGGAGCAGTTTCGAAAGAAGGTGACGGTGCGCATTCAAAAGTCAGGGGACTAAAAATACAAAGTCTATTCCGAGATCCGAGCTACAGGCGGAAGGTCAAGGCGTGCTTGAAACAGCTTGGTCGCCCGTGGAAAATATGTAGGTGTCTTTCCGCCTCGAAAGATGCAGCGACTTCCACGAACAAACTGGCAAACAGTAAATCGTCCCTGCATCGAGCTCCACTAGAATAATCGATTTTCTTGATCTTTACTCGTACTTGTGATAAGTAAGTTAGTAAATTTCCCGTCGATTGTTCGGAATCGATTTTATATGCGTATGTTGGTAACGAACGAGACAGTTTAAGAGAAACCGCAGAGCTAAGTCGTTCATAAAGGCTTTCAGAGTCTTGCAATCAATCACAAATAATTGGCTATGTCTGAGGACTTAGTGTTTATTTCGTATTTGAATGTTTTGATAATAATCGTATCTATAAAGTTACGTACCTATTCGTCAGAATTGGAAATTTAGTATTGTTTGGAGTTGAACTTGTAACTTCACTTTACGATATCATGACTTTCAACACTTTGAAACAGTGTATCGTCCGAAAAAAGAGAAGAGTATAATTTGATAAACGAACCCAAGTTTCCTCGTTTAAATGGCATATAGAACTTACTTTTATGTATGCAAGATCATAGCAGTGGATAATTTACAACGTGCTAGGTACACATTGCGGGGCGGCATATAAATTTTTCGCGTTCAAAAATCTCTTTCACAAATTTAGAACTGGCATAATAGCGCAAAAATACATTAATAGCGTCTCGTTAGTGCGAATAATCCATTTCCCAAGTATGCCAAGTTGCAGAATTGGTTCAAATCCGAGACGTTTATTGCGAGTTGAACGGAAATATGAATACAGGCGAATGAAAATATAGCCCGCCGTTGAAACGTGGCGAGCAATCGCGTAAATTAAATACTTCGTGATATACATTCTGTGGAGAAGTATGCAAATGTATTCCGCGGATCCTTATTCGTATACAACTACGTAACACATTCTCTTTGGAAATTATTCACCGTTTATTTCTGTCTTAATCGGATTTAGTCAAAGTTTCGATTAAAAAGTCGCATAATATTTAAAAAAAAGTAAGATTCACATCATCTGAAGGTAGCTTTTGACACAAGACTTCGCTCTTCCCTGAAACAATTTCGGGCTACCAAGTTGGTACTAGACCTGTCCTTTAATTGAATATTTATATTCTATAAACCTCAATATGAATAATGATGTTTTTTCACCTCGTAGAAGAAACAAAAACCCTGATTTGTATAAGTTTCGTTTCTTTTTCAACATTTCGAATCTAATTTCTAAATGCTTATTCACAGTTGAAAAAGTTAATTACTGAACATTTCTTTGTTTAAAAAAATGTAAATTGCTCACCTTTTAATACTTTCAGATTGCAAAATATTGAATGTTCTAACGCCATCAATTTATAATACGGTATTTTCAAATTACGATATTAATATACCAATCTAATTTTACCGCGAAATCGAAAATTCCAGTTTATAATTTATTTACTGCAATCTAAATTATTGAAATCTCGAAAGTAACTTTTTAGTGAAATTCCTATAATTCTTTAGAGAGAAAATTTTGCTCTCATTCTGGCACATCAAAACTGGAACAATATTTCTGGATAAAATAGAATTGAGAAAAAATATTGTTCCAATAATACACAGTACTGTTTCTAGTTTAAAATACAATCAATACAAAAATTCGTTCATCTGAACGTTCAGAACTTTTCAGTCATGAAGTATTGTTCATTTTAAGGACTGAAGTTCCTAGAAAGGATATATTTTCTCGTTTCTCGTTTTCTTGAGAATCGAGAACATCTTGATAGGAAAATCTCTTATAATCTCTAAGAGAATATCGAGAAATGATTAGATGGTGGTTTAAGAGGGTGGCGGATTTCTGGTAGTAAAGTTTGGTTAAGCTGAGCTGTAAAATGGGGAGTGATATTTTTCAGTGAACGTTATGGTAAGGGCTTGGAAGTATCCACACCTGAGCCAGGAAAGACTCGTGCAGTGCATGTTACCTCTTGCTGCTACTTTCTCTAGTGAAATGCCAACGGGTTGGCTGCTACTTCAGAGATTATCGTTATATGCTCAAGACATGAGCTATTTTATGCTGTTCTTCTCGCGATTCCAGAAATCCTGAATGTTGGGGATTCCCACATTGAAAATCCAGGAAAGTCGGTTTAAGCGAGCTCGGGGATCGTTTTCCCGACTCAACTATTCCCCGCGAGTGTGGAAACGCTTCAACTCTTTTTTGGCTTCGTGCGTACCGAGCCGAATGCCATTTACTCGGTAAAAATTCTAAAGCCCAGGTTTCATCGTGAAAACAACTCCCAACATTCATCGAAATGTAAAGCGAGTTTAATGCGCAAGAGAAAGAATCTCAACTGGTGTGAAAAACGTTTTCGAAAGAGTGAACAAAGGTCTCTTGACTTATTATTGGTTTTTTCGTGCAAAATATAATTTCAAAGGTGAAAAAAACTTTTCAACTCTGAAATTTGTGGTTGAATTTCTCGTGGGAATATAAAAAGCTTTTTTGCATACAGTAATTTTACAATTATGAATTAGGAAAGCTGGATTGATTTTTAGAATATGCAATAATAAGAGAGAATGAAGATTTAGTAATTTTAGGGTCTGTTATAATTTTCTTCCAATGTTTTCTTCATCTATTTTAAAATAGTCTTACTTTTAGTGATTTGTCTAGAACGATTTGAGATGAAAATCAGACTACTAATTATTTATAGAATTCTGAGAAGTGTGTAAGGATATCTAGAAAATAGAAATCGAGGGGTGTGTAACTTGTGCAATCGTTATATTTAGGGTGTTGGGATCATTTGTATTTTGAAATTTTCAAGTCATAATTTAGAATCACACTTTTTTAATTAGTCTTACTAATTCGGGTTGGATGAGATTAATAGAAATTAATTATCTATAAAAGTTCAGAAAACTAAGTTTCTCACCGAAGCAGCAAGGAAGTTACGTATGGTTCCATAATCAGAAACTTACCTGAAACAAATAAAAACATAACTCATTAAATAACTGATAAAAGTTAATCGTTATCTATTACATATTATTCAGGATACTTAAAGTCAGCTATTTTCTTAAGATTACTTATTTTACATTGACATAATTAGATTGCATTATTTGAAAATTGTTTTCACAATTTGAGATCGCATACATAAATTTAATTGTTATTGACAATTATGAAAAGCATGTTTGTTTATAAGATTGATTGATATTATCGAATATATAAATTATATTTTCTCTCTCTTTTTTTATCCTCGTCCTCTCTTCTTGGTATTGGGGGTGATGTTGACAAGTCAGACAGATTAGGATTTTCACCCTCAATTCCATGAGGGGACGAGCCAATAAAAGTGCAGAAATGACACCTTTGAAAATTCAGGAATTAGTCATTTCGTGACACACGCGGAAGGAACACGAAGGACGAGTGCAAAGGAAATCGGGTCAATGGGCAACTGCGCACGAACAGTCTAGCATCCCGATCAATATCCAATTCTTTTACCTATCAAATATGAAAAGCCTCACGAAATGAGACAATTAAAGACGCCAAAGATTCTCAAGGGAATCACTAAAAGTCTAAATGGATATGCGGTGGAGAAGGAGAGACTTACACCGGTGAGAAGATCTCCGAAACTACTACGTTCGTATTTATAAACACTGTTGGAAGTTAAGACATAAATGTGGGGCTTATCATCATTTCACCGGTTATCGTAAAATGGCAAAATCTTATATATTTTAATATTGTAATCACATGTATTAACATACAATTTG
The DNA here is from genome assembly GCA_904066005.1 of Synergus itoensis. Taxonomy (NCBI): domain Eukaryota; kingdom Metazoa; phylum Arthropoda; class Insecta; order Hymenoptera; family Cynipidae; genus Synergus; species Synergus itoensis. The sequence continues at coordinate 1,466,964 of CAJFCP010000124.1, read as the reverse complement.
AAAGTATTCAAATTGGAAGAACTTAAATCAAGTTCAAGACCTTTCAAGATCTTCGAACTTGAAGGTATTCTTTCCTATTAAATGAGGGAAATTATTACGCTAGAATAGAAGTTTTTTGAATGTTTTCTAAATTAATCGATGTGATATCGGAAATACGCTCGAGAGAATACGAATCATTGGCTCCACACGATTCTTATACGGTTCACCGGTTAGGAACTCTGAACATTGATCGTTCTATGTAGGATTAGAAGGTCGACGACACCTTGTCAGTCGATACGCGTTTGGTAAGTGGGATCTTTGCTGTGAGACGGCAATCACGTTCTCTGCCAAATCGGCTTTCCTCTAAGTTCTAAGCATATGCGGATGAAGACTGAATAACTATTTTCACCATACCCTTATGCATTAAGTCTAAGAGCTACCTGAGCCTTTAAGGCCGCAACAAATTGAACAGCCAATCTACCAAGCGGTTAATTAATTAACCCGCACTTTTTTCAAACCACCCTTTTGACTCGGAATACATTTACCCGCTTAAAAGCGTGAAAATTAGATCCTATGAAGGAAATCATTAAGAAAAGACTTCACTTCTTTGGAGGTGTATGTGTAATTAAGTCTTTAAGAACCTTGATAACTTTGCTAAGTCGGTAGGTTGAGCTCTTAACCGTAATTAACTAATTAGATTACTTTGAACCCGAAAATAACCTAGGACTGTCCTAAAGATATTTTCATAACTTTCGGAGTCTTCTGTTTTTCTACTCGATATATTTAAGTCTAATCTGATTAGAGGTTTAATTTGGATTATTTGATAAAAGTAATTAATCGGCCCTTTAATCACACACCAGTATGTTTCTTTTGCTGGATTGTGTACCGTTTTATTACGGGACGAATGAACAATCCGTACTAACGGTCGTTGCACCATTGGTTTTCCTGAGCATTGAGACTATTGAGAGATCGTCAGAACGGATTAATGAACGATACTTGGAATCACTTCATTCAGAGGAAATTATTATCGTCGTTAATCCCCTTCCACTCGAATTCACATCCCATAAAAATCCCGATATGAAAGACCGCACGTTGCATTATACCTATTACGTACTATTATACTCTTGTTAAAAAAAAAATATATGGCTAATTACGAAGCTAATTATGCCTCAACTTTATTGAGATAATCATATCACTTTCAATTAATTGCTCATGTATAATCATCAAATAATACTCCTTCACGTAAAAGATTTCGTTTACATTTTTAAACTAAGTCTCGCTCTTTAAATATTTATTCAAGACTGAAAATTTTGCCTGAAAGGTAGACAGAAAGTTTGTTACTACCATTTCTGACTAAATCTTTCTTTTATAAAACTATGAAATTTCGGATCAGCAGTAAATAAAAAAATCCTGTCGAACTCTGCCCTGCTTTCTAGCCAATGAAAAATAGCGCACACTCTTCGTTTTTATTTGATATATAGTTGAAATTAAAATTTAGTAAGTTCATTCTTTCTCTGAGAGGCTGACAGTCAATTTTATTCTAGAGAATGATTTGATCAGTGCAAATTTTCACCAAATTCGAAAAGTAAGTTTTCATTTATTTCGAGATAGTTCAATCGAAAATAGACACCTTCACACATGTTCAACCCTGTATTCACTGGGCGTAGTAGAAGGGCAATAAACCTGGGTAGTAAACCTAGTTACAGAATCGCTGAGTTGAGATAACCGGACGGTACTGATCCAGAGAGTTTTGCTTCGCAGGAACGTCAAGCGCGATTTTCTCTACGACTAGGATTCAATTTCTAACTATCTTCTATGATAATTTATATTGCGGAAGCGTTTTATGTCTTGTCTATAAAAGTATGGTAGACTTATTCTTTTAAACGACACTTTTTATGTGCTTCATATACTATATATAGTTATAAACATACTGCAAATTGTATATCAATTATTTTGACAAACTCTGTTCAAAGTGTTATATTGTTTTCCAGAAAAGATTTTAATAACTGATTTTTCTTATTTGTTTCAGGTAAGTTTCTGATCTCTGGACCTCGAGCCATACGTTATAAACTAGTAACACATTTTTCTATTTATCGGTAAGTGAAATTAACATGAGAAATGGGTCACTGATTAATAAGTGAAAATGATTCATAAATCAGAGAACATTATTTAAAATTCAGTGAAAGAAAAGTCTAATAAATCTGTGACAATCATTTCTAATTGAATTCGTTGATCAATCTCTCACTACTTTAAATTTAGAGAAAGAGAAATAGAGACTGAGAGAATGAATTTGAAATGAAGACGTTAACGTAATTTATAGATTGTGATTTAAAAGTTCCCAGAAGTTTTGAACTCCTCGATACTAAAGTTTCAACTTGTAATGTTTTGTCTTCTATTATTTTGGAACTTAATATTCTTATCAATCGATAATATCGGTTAGACTAGCAGAGTTACGGCTACAGTACAGAATTCTCGTTTCGCCAAGTAATTCGATAAAATTATCTTCCTCAGAGAAATTAATTATGCTGTCGTTGATACAAAGACTAATAATACGCGATGAACGGTTCATTTTTATTACGATAAAGACTGTAATCGCCGAGTCGCCGTAGTCTCGCCGGACCGGTAGCGGTGGAAGTTATGTCCTTCATTTAATTTGTCATTAGTCTCGCATACGAGAGCACCAGCTACGATAAATAAATTTAAACTACCAAAGGGCAAACTATAGCTTGCGAGGAAAATGTGCAATTTCATTTAAATACGATCCTTTTGTTTACCAGATTAAAATCAGTGTCTGGAAAATCCTCTTGATTTTTTATTTAAACGGTTCAATACCTTTAAAGCTTCACTGATCTTTTTCTCTTATTTTTCTTGCTTCTTTTCTGGATCTTATTTCATATCGGTAATTATTACCAGAACGAAGCTTATTCATAATCTGTTTTTAAAGTTTGGGACTTTCTAACAATGAGACAATTATTTAAGTATCTATCATCATTCTAATTAAGTCTAATGACGAGAAAAGATATTTTGATAAAATGCAAAGCAAAAATGACATTATGGGTGATTAAAAGGCAGGAGGGATTTCTGGTTGAACAATCAACATGCCAGTCTACTAAATCAGTATTAAGTGTCACCACTCGTGAGTCTAATTGACGAAAAGGGGTAATTATGGAACGCAGCCGTTGGAGATGGCGCTCTCGTGAAATTACGCGGAATTTGTTAAGCCGTTTTTGCAAAAGAAAAGTGAATTCTGCGACAGTGTTTCGCGAGAGTTACTCGCATGAGAATCCTGTCCACAGGACCGAAAGTCTCCAAGGATCGGCGCCTTCGAAGGCGAACTTTTTTTCATTTCCTTCGTGGAACTACTCTCCTGTTCTGTTTGTTTCCTTCTTTCTTGCACCTTCTCTTTTCGTCGCGATCCTCAGAACCAGGTACTGGTAGACATCAGTAAGCACAGTGCATTCCAAACATGTACTAAGTGCAGAAGAAATTGCCAGAAAAAAAAAAAACTGGATATGAATGCACAACCCTGCTGTCATTTTTTTTTTTTTCTTTTTTCGAGCTTCTTCTTGAGCAAAGAGTTCGATTTCAATGCCGATCATTCTTGGTAAAATTATTTGCCATGATCGCGAATTAAGAATGTTACTTTAGAAAAATGATAAATTTTCATATCAGGGAAAAATTGAATCTTTATCTATTTAATTTTGACTGAATTGACAGTGTTCAGTACATAACTCGAATTTTCAAGCTTATTTGAGTTGACGATTAGTATTTCGAGCTTTATTGAGTTTGTAAGTTAAGCTAAGTTTGTCATAATTCGAAAGCTCAGCTTACTTGACTTGAACTCGAACTCGAAACAGCTTAACTCGAGCAAGTTTCAAGCTGAATACAATTTTGCATAACACTATTAATTCTACTTTTGAACTTTTGAACTTTACTTTGGTCCGAAATTTTATTGAATAATTTAGAAAGGACGTAATATTAGAAAAAACTATAATGAAAAATGATGATGAAAATTCAGCGTTTAATAGTAATTGTAATAATTCCAAAGATCTCAGTAAAAGCGACAGACAGTTATGAAAAATTCAAGCAGATGCACTTCTTGCTTGAACCTTTCATGATTAATTCCAACGAGTGAGATTTTCACGATTTCTGAGTTACTCGAATAACTTTATCTTAACTGAATCCCCGAGTACAATTCAGCACATTTAGGAAAAGAAAATGAAAGATTAGAATATATATTGCTGTCATAATAAATCAACTTAATTATTCTGATAAATGTTTGCGAAAATAGTCACTGCGTAAAAGGAAGTACGCAGTATAGTGAAGCTAATTATAATTAAAGTTAAACTGTTTCATTTAAGGAGTGGCGACCCAATAGAAAAATTAAAAATAAAACAGATAGGAGATTTCTTAAAAAATGAATTTACTTAAAGAAGATTATCCAACATCAGGTTAAAACTGATTTGACTCTCCACTCGGTTGGAGCCTGTGCAGGCTATGAACGTGAAAGTCTCGAGACTGTAGGTCGCTTTCTTTCTCCTTGCCAATCGCAGCCTTCAGAGTAGAACGTGTGGATACTCTGAGTAGCTTTTAAAATGATATTGAACAAGAAGCAATTACGTAAATATTTACAGTGCCAATTGTCTGATAAATAAAAGGCTCAGCGAGTCATACGCTTGTACAATGTACATATGATTTAATTTAATTGTTTGATCATCCTCAAAACCTTCTCTTCAGCTTTTCTCTTTGTTACCCTTCGTCTTTCTCTTCATCCTTCGACCTGCGACCTTTCCGAGGTTGTCTCGTGGCCGTCTGCGTCCTTGTTCAGAAAAAGGAATATCCTTCCGGCGATTTAGACGAGAGGAACATTTTTCTTTGAATAAGCTCTTTTCTTACATTTTAATTTCTTCTCTTCTTTACAAAATTTTCTGTTAAGAAAATAATTTGTTCAAACAACTAATAACTATTTAAACCACTGGCTGTGTGAGGTGAATTCTAGTTTCTGAGCCAAGAGTATGTTGATAAAAATAAAAAAAACCTCTATGCACCAAATTCCATGTTTGAAATAGAATAAAATTACACTCAACTCCGACGTTGTCACTTTTCGGGCATGGTCTCAAGTTTACGTGATAAGCTTCTTAGAATTTTTACGACTGGCTGTGAAGTTTGCTATAAGAGAATAAGGATCACTGCGAGTTGTTAGTTCTCAGTAAGTAAGTCAATGCGTGATCTTAACACGACTTTAAGGTCAGCGAAAGATTATGAGTCAAGGTCGCGGGACAACGAAACCATGAAACATATGTGAGCGTGGCCTACAGAGCTCAAGTCTTTGCTATCCGCGTGCAATAAATGTTTAATACTGTTGTACCACACAGCCACTCTTACATCATGTATCAAATCAGACTATACATTACATCGACGATTCGAAGAAACTGTCCTTTGTCTGAATTGACATAAATTGGAAATAGCAGTTCAAACCTGATGGAGTAATTATTTACTAAATTTTTGCTTCGGGGAAAAATTCTGATATGGTGTTACTGGTAGACTGCAAATTACGAGTTTTCAAAATACATGCAAACAAAAAAAAAAAAATGATAAGAAATTCGCCCGTATCTTTTCAGTTTAATAAAGTCATCTTTTATCTGGATGTAAAAATGGAGATGTACATACAGACAACTCAAACTGCTTTCAGAGGACGATTTCACTTTTATGAGACACTCGTTCGACATTTCGATTGGCTGACCTCGTAAAATCCCTGTATTCCATCCCTTCGACATTTTGCTAGCATCGAGGAATAATGCTCTTTTTGGAATGGGTTTGCAGATCATAATCGAGGCATTCAAATCTCCATTGATCTTTATCTCGCATATTCACTTCTTCTACATACTTCATAAACAAACGTTAAATTTTATACTTTTTTCATTATGAGAATGTGGGAAGGTTGGAAAAGAGATTTGTGGATATTGATATTGGCAAAGAATTACGAATGACTGATATATCTTCTTCACTCATGCGAGTACTCATCCAGAAAATGATCCTAATAATTATACAACATATTACGACGCTTGCTAACATACATTGGTTATTATAAATCGTTACCTCTGAGTAGATAGGCGGCGAGCATCATATCCTTCAGTTGTGGTAGATATAGTCCATTTAGTAAACCATGATTCATATAGTTTGTGTCTGAGTTGGAACCATGATTTAGTTCCAAATTCAGGATGTTGGACTGTTGCAGATTTGCCAAGTGACACGGATGACTTAATCCGTGATTTGCAATTTGTGTCTCGCCAAACAATTCACATATTTTGCACTTCTTCGTCATTTCTTAAATCTCGATTTCACTCTTTATATATATATTATCATTAATCAATCACAATAGTTATTGTTTTTTATAAACTCTGTCAGTCAACTTTATATTATAAACTATTTATAACACATTGAAAAATAGACTCAATCTATTTTTTTTCTTACTTAGGAATTCTTATTTTCACAGTTCACAAGGCATGTTCTACACGGATTTAATATATTATCCGGCAGAACGATGATCACTTCCGTTACTTTGTTATGTCTAGTCTTGGTTTTTTTCTCTTCTTACCCCAAGCAGTTTTCACTTGGCACGACACTTTGTTATTTGAAAATATCCTGTGTTCTTCTATATCATATAAAGAATTTTTTTGATTAATTTATTGTTCTGAATCAACGAAATAATTAAAAAATTACTTTGTTTTCTCAGAACAATATAATCATTCAAATAATCGTTATGCTTTTTAATATTAAATTAAAATTTTACTACATTGAAAAATTGTAATTTTATCGCAAAGTTCAGAAACAAATACTAAAGACAAGCTTTCAGCTGTTAAATATATTTATACAAAAGCACCGCGGTATTAAAACGTGCAACGATAAACAGCAATAAGCACATAAAACCGACAAATATACCGTCACTATACAATGTTTGCTAAACTGTTTTTCTTTTCACTCTTATCTCATTTAATGTTCCTACTATCGTTTTTTTCGATCATTTTCCGGTTAAACATTGTTTTAAAATTGAGTAAAACAAAACTAGTGACTGGATTTCATTTTAATGGAGAAGTCCAACTTTTGATTGAAGTAGACATGAAATTATTTTTGAATAGACGATTAGCAAGGAACATGATTTTAAATTTTGTTTCTTCCGCGAAATACATACGGCTATAAGGTCACATTATGTTTTTAGCACGATGAACTCTTTGCCCTACAGCAGCGCGCAATATCGATTTATTTCTTCGTTTCTTTTATTTTTAATCATTGCAATAGACTTCGTAATATTTATTTGGACGAAGAGGGTCTATATCATCTTTGCAATAAGAGGTAATCGAATATCGTTTGAGCTATACCGAAATAAATGCAATTAAGTACTACTATTGTGAGAAAATGCATTCACTGCAGTATTTCAAAACTAGCGTTGAAAAACTGACTAAAATAAACGAGTATTGTTCATAGATTCATTTCAATTGACTTGAACAGTGATACGAGGAGTCAAAGGCAGACATGAAATTCCACTATTTCGAAAATAGGTTGGACTATCAAGTGCACGTGTGGCGACTGCCGAAAAACTGGGACAACTTTCTGTGTACACAGAGTCAAATAACCGCGATGCTTGACTGAGATTTTTGACAAATGAATCTCTCGATGGAAACTTTATGTGCTTTCAGGATATTCTCTAAAAAATATTCAAATCCATTTAGGATTTTAAATTCATCTTTTTAGAATAGGATATATAGTAAGAATTTATTTAAATGCATAAATTGTCTATAATCAAATAATTCAAGGGGGAAATCCATAAACATTTCTAGAATATTATTTAATGAATGAACGCTATTTAGTGAGAAATTCAGAGTTTCTCGTGTAGATAGTAAAGTGAATTTCACAGCAAATAAACTTCCTTTGGTGACATGCAAAATCAGTGTTGTGAGTTTCAAAGCAATATCATCTCTGTGTCTTTACGAGACCGACATTCACTAAATTTTGCAGTATAAACAAAAGGCAAAAACGATGGCAGGCATGTGAAATGTTAATCCCTTGTCAGCAAGTGCGAGAAGCGCGGGCACTTATATCTCCTTCCCCCCTCCCCCCGCCCCTCTTCAACAAGCACGTTCTCCTGCCAACCTCTCGTTTCCTCTTCGGTCATAAAAATTGCTGAACGTCTCTCATAAGTACGTATGTGCATACCACTGGAAGCGTGCAAAATTAAGTGTATAAGCCGCTCACAAAGACGCATTCAGAGATGTAGTCAAATTTCAATATGAACGACAAAGTTCGAACGAATGCTTCAATTAAAAGTTTTAATACACAAAATCTCAATGTTTTGGTTATCTTTATCTACAAAAGATTAGAAAAATTCCCGGATTTTACGGCCCGGCACCTTGTTATTGATTTGTGTCATTATATCTCTGGTAATAAGATCGCTATTAAAATATACACAGCAACTTTTTGAAACAAAGTAATGTAAAATAACTAGTTATTTATTATACCAAGTTAAGATGAAAATAAAAAAGCTATACGGTTTTATTTTGTTATTTTTTCTATATAGATATAGTGATACAGAGCAATAACATGCACGCATGCGGACGTAGATGCTAATAAGGTATTGACGCAATAATCACGGCTCTTAGTTCCATTGAGGCATTGATATAGTAATAAAAGTTGGCAATAACTCTAAACACTACTTGATCGTTATTTTATAAGGAGCTATCAAAAATATAGCTTTATAATGTAAAATAGAAACGCTTTACTTTTATTTAATGATTTTTATCGTATTTTTCTGGCTTCTGGTCTATTGTAACTATTGTATAGCTATTGTAAGTTTATTTGTCGGCTTACTCATTTACTCTGTATTATAAGCAAAGCTCTTAGAAAACTAATTCAAGTCTTATCAAAGTTTGGGAGGCTCACATTCACTCTCGTCTTATTCAATATGCAAAACAATTTCAGTGCATGTGATAAATGTGATATTATATGTACCGAGTGTCCCCTGGGACGAGAAAATATCCCGTCTGCTGCGATATAGTAATAATTTCACCGCTGAAACAAATGCTCGAAAAGCAGAGAGACATATGAACGCGAAATGGATACAACATGCAGACAAATCGTTTAAATTAACTGGCCAACTTGAACTAGTTGATTCATCAACTGGTGTTATTGTTTCAACACATTAATTAATCAAATGCGGTAAATATTTACCCATGTGGCAAGTTATATGAGCGCGAGGCCACAAATTTAATAAATCTCGATGCTAAATGACGGGACGGAGGGTGTATTTTAAATTAATATGCTCATTGCATGGATTTATGTTACGTGCGCACGATCAGGAAAAATTTAGTGGTGCCAAATGGGAATTTATTTTTTATGTGAAATTGATTCGGAGTGAAAGTGATATTGTAGTTATTTGTTGCTGAATAATTTATGGGGGCATATAATATAGAGATATTATAGTATTAGGAAGTATTTACTTGAAAATTAGGGTAATTACAATTACAATCTTTGTCATTAAAGTAATTATATTAGTTACTTTTACTCTCTGAGATTAATAAATCTTGCAGAGAAATATTATAATTGTATCTTATTGAATTTTTCGGAGAATTTGGAACCAGAGATATGTCTTTCACATAAGAATTGCTCATAAAGTTAAGATCTCTGCAAACTAGAAACTTTTTACTATTGGGAGTTCGCCAAGTGAAGAATTAAAAGTCAACCAAGACGTGAATTTTTGATTTGTAGTTAAAAATTTTTTTGAACGATAGCCAAGGGGACATTGTACAATACAAAATGCAAATTATTGATAATAATATTGTCACAGGAGAATAGAAAAGCTGAAATATTTGAAAGATGCGAGAATAACTTGTAATAAATGTCTTTGTTCATGAAGAAATGTCATTGTAATTTAAACTAAACTTTCTAACATTTGAATTAAACTTTTTTCTAAAGAGTCAATTAGAAAAACCTATAAATTCAAATCCGCTTTCAAATATTTTGCAAACACTTGAATTTATTCTTTTCATGATATGAAATAGAGAAAAGAATGTCTCGGGTAGAAAAGAAGGAAGAAGAAGGAACAACAGCTTTAGAAAAATGCTGACTGTCATAAGGGGAAGAAAATATGAAGAATATCTCTATCTTGAAGTTATATCTGACTAAAGTCAATAAGGATAAATTTGAAGTATTCCAGTTTAAATATTTAAAATTTTGATCTTATTTAAACTACTTGTGAGTTAAAGCCAGAAAAGATAAAACTTCATGTTTTTTTTTTGAAGTGTCAAAAATAGAATAGACTTCAACTTAAAAAAAATTTGTACTTTCTTCCAGTGCTCCGACACAATTTTGGGTAAATCCTCGAGATTTGGGAAGGATTAAAATATCAAAATTTAATTTGTAGAAAGGGATTTTGTTAAGTATACTAATGTTTTAATAAATCTCTTGGCTAAAAGTACAAAATCCGATCTAAAAGTCAAGTTTCCAAACCGTCTTTTTGCATGCAAAAGATTATTATAAAATCTTCTTGTAATAAAGGCATAAAAGCTGCACATAAAGCAATACCACATTCTATGGAAAATGAGCCATTTAAAAAACTTTAATCGCCTTTTTCCGCAGTATGGCAAGATTGCGGTCGCGTTTCATAGAAATCACGTGTGCTCAGAGTTCCAGAGCTTTGAAACTTGAAAGAAAACGAATGCCACTAATACTGAGCATTCCGTTCCGCTACATGACAGCGCGATCCTTCGCCACCCTCATTACAGCAGCGGCGTACGGAAGCTCTTTATCGCGAGGTATACGAAGCTGATAAGCGGCTGGAAGGCTCGCAGCAGACGACTAGTATAAATATATGAAGTCGGGAGAACTAGAATGAATCTGCGATGACCTCATCTGCGGATCTCGAAGCACGAATGCTTGATCGCGATCTATATGTAAAACCTTATAAAGTCAAATCGGGCGAATTATCACCGATTATAAACTTTAAAATGGCTACCTCGATGGCTACTCTTCCTTCCACAAGAAGGTCCTCATTGTTAGGAACTCATTCTGATCCAATTTCGAGGTCAAATTAATGAACTGAGATTTACTGTGGATTTACATAATTTGTTAATTTGTCAAATTTTATATGGATCTCTTCACGAATTCAGTTAAAAAATGTAAAATGTAGTTAAGGAAAATACTCGGTTTTGAAATACTGAAAAATGAGTGTTGCATCGCGTGTCATAGCACGATATTGTATAGGTGTGCGATGTAAACGAAGAACGAATAAATTATATGGTACGTTTAACGTCGTCATAACGTCGAGCTGTGCGTCAATCGTTGAATGGCGTTTAGTTGAGGAGTCGAAAGACAAGGATGAGGGTGCACTTTTAACGAAAAATTACCATCTTGAATAAATTGCACGGGCTTCAAGACAATTATCTTTTACATTCGAATTAGTGAAACAAATGTTTTACAATTTCTGCTAAACTTGAGAGGGAAAATTTGAGGTCGTGGCTAGACATATACTTTCATTATCATTTAAATTAGAATTGCACGAGATGATATAATCTTGTGCAATAGATAAAATTGATACAAAATATAATTTTTTGTAAATTCTTTGGAACTAGAATTTATTACTGAATTTATTACTGAATTTATTACTGAGCTACTCAAGTGAAAATAACTTTAGGAAAAATTTGTCCATGCCAGGATATAAACGAATGTGATTTACTTAAATTGAATTTAAGGACTTTGGGAATCAAAACTCGATGCTCGTTTAATCTTTAAGCTTGTTCTGAAATACTGGCTCTAAATCGCTGATTTAAAACGAGTAACTGAAAAACCGGGCCTTGGATATCGACTTGATATTCAGGCACAGGGTGCGTACAGACTGGTTTGAAGCGAGTCAGTACGCTGCTCTGGCAGAATCACAGGCAAACCATAACTCTTTGAAATGAAATCACTTAGCATATACAAAAAAACATTTTCAATAAGATTCTAAAAGGCTTTGCTTGTTCACTTGCAATATAGACTTGTTTTGCAAGATTGGGACAAAATGTGACATGATGACAAAATGAAAAGCTTATACATAATACAATTCAAGGAAATCATCTTCAAGACAATAATTTGTCGACTCTTTCGTTGTCAGTTTAATTTTAAAGTGTTTACAATTTTTATCAATACTCTTTTGAAGAGGTGATAATCAGATTTTTGTTACTTTGAATCTTCGATGATCAAGATCCATGATTCCATGTATTGTTATGTATACATCACTCATTCAAATTGTATGTATACACGTTCAAGATGCTATTTTACTTGAATTCAATGCACAAGTTTACAGTACTGACTAGCAAAGCACTTTTATAAAGTGATACAATAGCTGGAAAGAAATCCATCTATGGTGGGATAAAAAACCAGACATGTCCAGTATATCATATTAGGCAGACTATACTCTCATCATATCACTTAACTTCATTAGGAAAATGCGCCATTGACCGATGATATACACCGAAATAGCCATGTGAAAAAGTTTTGATTACGAAATCCTACTTTAGTAAAAAATTTTTTCGGCATGTTGAGCTCATATATAGATACAAACGAGCAAACGAGGATATCAAATTTAATACTTAATATTTAATACTTGATATTTAATATTTAATTACAATAATGTTAGTTATTAGGTACGGTACATTGACTTGTGCCTGCTGCTAAAAGCTTTGCACATTATACGACTATGATCAAGTAATGTACAGTAAAGTAAGGTAAGGGAATGACAACAGCACACGGTATTCCCCAGTGGTCACCCATCCAAGTACTAACCGCGCCCAACGTTGCTTAACTTCAGTGATCCAATGAGAACTGGTGCTTTCAGCGTGGCATGGCCGTTGTCCTGAAAATAGCCGAACTGCAGTTCAGATAAGTCACCTGGCACTTTTTCGTATTTAAAATAAGATTTTATTTTAGCTCTTCTTTCTAGTTAGGTTTATAAACATGCGTTTTGAAATTCGGTTAACGTAATAAATGTTATGAACCTAATTAGAAAGAAGAGCTTTTAGGAATTTTATTTTAGATACGAAAAAGTAAGATAACATCCGAATTGCAATTACGGCTATCTTCGTTTGGAGGGCAGACTTGTCAGGCATTTGACTTAGAATTCCGTACGTAATGTGTAAGAATGACTAGATAAAGTATCAATATTATAATATATGTAGTAACAATATAATTGTATGCATTATAATTACTGACTATTAGTACTGTTGTACTGACATTACTTTAAATATTTCAAAGTATAATTGCCCTTGCTGTTTACAAGGATGTAAATACTACTCTACCTCTATTACTTATTGTTAGTAGACGAAACATTTTTCACAAAGTCGAGTGAAGTTAGTAAAGTAAAGAAATCATGTCACCAAAAAGTATGATCAAGTTCTAAACTACAATTGAAAAAAGTTATGCATTGTATTATATTGTTTTGTTAATGTGACAGCCAGATTTAATTATTTGAAAGTTGGTGATGGAATTCTATGTTTCCAATAATGTTACACCTGCATTATGAATTAATCTGAACATTCTTAACAACTGATTGTAAGAACTCCTGCACCTGCATTACTCTTAGAGTTGCAGACTTGCAAGCACTGCTTCATTTCAAAGAACAATTGCAGTTGCTATTGATAATGACAATGATGTCTATACGGTTGTACCTCTACTACTTACACGAACCCTTTTTCACAGAAAGCACATAATCCTTCACGTGTAAAAAGAAGAATGCAATCGATTGTTAACGACGTAATACGTAATGGATTGCAGTTTACTGCGTATAACTTTCGACTATCAGGGGCGCTACCAACAACACATAGCCTCTGCATTAAATCACCGGTGATACTTCAATACCAATCAATATAAAATCCTGACACTCGAATCTCGTTCCTAAGCTTATTATCACTCTAAGAATGCATTTTCTCACTTTAGCTTCTCTTTTTAAAACAGATTCTATCAAAAGCAATACTATTGGCACTTTTATCTCGCATTAGCTGCGCAATCGATATAAGAGGCTTATTCAAGGATAAGCCGCTTCGTAATTTCCGATTTAAATCGCTGTAAACGATATGAATCCTCTTTCATCGCACATATTGGTCCCAAGTATCGACTAGGTAACTTTGGCATGGCACAGTAAGTACCTTGTGTACGATGTAGGTGCTTGCGACAAAAATATGAGTGGATGTGCTTACGCGTTCTATTTTGAATAGTTGTAACGGGGTTGTTTTGAATATCAACGTACAATTGCTTGAGGGTGAGAATTATTATGATCCGCCCGCGTGTTTCAGCAGAAACACGAAAAACTGAGCACAGAAAATGCGCGCCGACACGGACGAGGTTTCAAGTCCGACTGGCGCGTTCTCAAAGCCGGGTAGCGTGAGTGGTGTCGTCCCCGAGACACGTACGAATCTGCCGCTTCCCACTACCGTCGATCCAGACCAGGAACGAACACAACCGACTGGCACCCAGAGACTGAGTTTCTCTCTGAATTGAGGGGCCGTTCACTGCAGGAATCAATGATTTTGCATACTTATTATCGATTCAGAATCAATGACTCGTCAAAAGATTTTTCAGAAACATGTAGAGAATCAGAATCAGGATCTCAAATCGTAGTTTATGGAGGAGATTCTGTTATGAATTCGTATATAATTGTGTGCTTGAGACGCTAAAAAAAGGGGCTATTCAATTTTTTGAGGGAATGAGAGTATCAGGAAGAAAGCGCGGAAATCCATGTGAGAAATTATTCGACACGTCCGAATGACGAGGATTTATCTCGGAAGATGTGTAATGAAAGATTCAAAGGCAAGTTTTGAATGCGAAAAAATTCGCGATAAATATACACGCGTTACAAAGCATCATATATTGTAGTATTCAAATTCTGTGTAATGTTGCCTCATGTGTATTGCAATTTTTAAGAGTTTAAAGAAACGAATCGTTTGTGCATAATTTCTTCGGTTGCTTGCTTTAACATACATATTGTGGTATTAAAGCATGAAATGTTAGATCATTTTTTACCATCGACCTTTGACCGCATTGCATTTAGATTCCATAATGACTATTACATGTAGTTGAAGGCAGATGGTAATCCTAAAGATTTACTTTTATTTGTTCGCGTGATCAGCAGAGAATTGATTGATTGAATCCATTTGCTATATAGTAATGAAATGCACTTTAAATTTTTCTTTTGTTATATTTTGAATGATAACTTGTACATTGTTATATGCTTTTACTATATGCAAGTTTTATCTTAGTTCTGATAATTTCGAGAACATTTGGGAACAAAGAACGCTTTATCATGACGTGAAAAATAATAGATGTTAGCAGATGTTTTGTAAAAATGTAATTCGAAATATCTAAAATAGAAAAGAAACACGTGAGCAATGAAGTGTCAGGACAATAAATACTAGGAGCAGTAAACATTTCCTCGTATTGAGCTATTGAGTAATGACTCATGTTTGAGTATTGAGCACGCAATAACATAGAACAAGATGATCGAAAATTGTTCTTTTGCTTAATTTTTATTAGTTTTTTTTCTTATATTCATAAAATTTACTCAATTTTTCATAAATTTTACTCAAATTGATCGAACGATTTGATCAATATGTCGATTTTTTTAAAGATTCAACTTGAATTGAGAAACACTTTTAAAAAACATGAATGTAAAAAAATATGAAGATAATTCTGTTTACGCTTCATACAATTAGAGCTGACTGTTAAATATTCTTTATTTTTTTGTGCGAGGACGAAATTGCTATTATTTTTCACTGCAAGTAACATGTTTTTATACGATACAGTAAAAACGTTTGGCAGTTGGTAACAATCTTATCAAAAGCAGGTTCACGTTTTCAGTTAGAATAGCATTACTTTTCTGAAGATATTTTACAATATGTTAAGCACTTTCAATACCAACAATAGAAACTACGCACTTTCACTCAGTTATATACGAAAAAGTAGGTTACTATTGTAAAGCTTAGTTTTCTAAACTAAAGATGATTAACCTTTCATTACTTTCCTTTATATTTATATTTCTGATGCATTTCTTCTTATTAATTTATATAATAAATGTAGAAAATAATTCGCAATTATTTCAAGAAATGTTAATCTTTGATTGAAATTACTTGAAATAATGGTCAAATTATTGTCGATTCATTAGTTTCGGTGATTATTGTTACATATTGTAATAATAATTATTATTATTATCATCATTTGTATTATTATAACAGATTTATAGTTTTATCTGTTTTTCTAAGATCATATTTATGAACTCTTTTTTCAAGTGCGGAAACCAGACTTGACACCTTTGAGAAAACAGATTCCCTGAAAAATATCGAGAAGCATTCCCACGGATGAAAGGGATATAATACATACAATATAGCGCGGAAACGGGAGTAAATTTAAAAAGATATGGTGTCGAATTGACTGAGTTCAGAGTCTGCATCCTCTTTCAAGTTATATAGTATACAAATTGTATTAGGCATATTCTCGGAAATTCAGAATTGTATGACAAATTATTGAAGAACTGTTAATCTTTATAAGATATATTTTGTGCTCCGTGATTTTATGGGCAATTCATAAATAAGTTTGAACGTGACTTAAAAAACTTTGAAGGAATTAAAACCTCCGTTTATAATTACTCCTGAGGATAAAAAACATCCCTTTTATTGCTTAAAAAGGTGCATTTTCTTTCTCTGTGCTTTTATGTGGAATTAAATTCTCAAGTTTGTTCTCAATCAACTTGAAAACACGTAGAAGAATTTTACAAAAAAGGATAATTCATTTTTCACCACCAATAAGCAGGAAAGATCATCTTGGGAAAAATGATACAAAGTGGTGAGACCTAAATGAAAAATACATCTTTTCTGCTTAGGATGCACCATACTAATTAGAAATTACGCTAGGCTGACAATCTTGTTGAGCCGTTCTTGTGAGAAAAAGAGAGAGGTATGGAAGGGATAAGTGTAAGAGAGATAGATGCTGGATGACCGCTACGTGCACATGCACGCGCCAGCGAATCAACAACTGCGCGTTCGTGCCACCGGCCACTTTTCTTGCTGTGCAGTGTACACGTACGCCCATCGTGGATAAACCAAGGCGAGGGGTCAGCACAATTTTATTCCGAATCATTTGGCAGCATCCATGTCTCAAGTCTTGAGAAACTAGGACTCTGAGTCCTTGGACATTGCTCAGGGCTAAAACAACACGCATTTTGTAGGCCCACGTGCTTTTTAACATTTTTGCACGCTCTCCTTCGACACGAGAAACCTCTTTTTACTTTCATTTGAAAGGGTCTTTGACAAACGAGTCTCGTTTCTTTCAATCTCTCAACTTTCGGAGAATCGGTCAACAAATGGGCGTTAAAAACAAATGAGTGGCTGATTGCTCTGCCCTTGAGTGATTTAGAATCAATTTTAACAGTCTTATTTATCAATTTAGCAGCTTGGGAAAAGAACGTGAGGTCTCTATATTTAAAATATTGTGATATTTACAGGCTGTCTACTGTCTAGTGATTAAGCAATTTGAAATTCCCGGGTTTTGCCCGGTCAAATTTTGCGATTGTAGATATGTAAATAAGAAATGAAATAGAAAGAAGATAAAGTAGAAAAAGTCGATTTTTCGATAAAATACAAAAAATTCCCGCTTTTAAATGAAATTCACAGGTTTTTCCCGGTTTTCCTGTCCACTAGACACCCTGAATTATTTATGACTCTCTGCTTTTGGCAAAATGAGTGCAAAAGCGAAAAATTAATAAATATAAAGTTATATTAAAAATTGTAGGGAAACGCGTTAACGGCGAACGTTACGAAATGAGCAAAGGTGAAAATAATAGTCGTTTGCAGCGAACGTCATGGAGTCCAGCGATTCGATTGGAGATGAAAGCACTGATTTATAGTGTTTTCCACTCAACATGACCAGCTGCACGGGCGCGCAAGTTTCAACCAATAACATTTTTTTAATAGCACACTCGGTGCACACTGAGTGTGCACCAGTGCAGTAAGTGGAGAACGCTATTAAGAGCTCTTCAGCCTTGAAAATGGGAGTTATTATTGAAGGAGATCGACATTCAATGAATCGTCTAATAAACCTTTTATGGCTATGAACATTCGATGTTAGACAAACTTTAAGAAAGTAATAGAGATCTTTGGAAGGCTTAAGTATTAGGGAATGATACTGTTTTACCAAATGATATTAATGTTTCTATATCTAGAGATTCTAATTCAAGAAGTTTGGAATTGAAAGGTGAACATTCTGAAGTAATGGTGGAATTCACACTTGTGTATAGGGAAAGGTAGGTTTTCACGACTTGGGTGAAAACTTATCCTTTCAAGCACCAATTGGGATCCGACATTCGTGGCCAGGATAAATGGTGAAGTTAAATGGAATTAAGAGAACGGTAATTCCTGATAGCCGGCACGTTTATATAATTGGGTGATTGGAATCTGGTGTCTATTAGCGTAATTCTTTCATGTTATTATTAAAGTGTGCATAGAAATGAGTTTCTTTAGATAAGACCCTAGCATTTTGACCTATTTTATAAACTCAAGAAGCGATAAATTGATAGAAATCTCAGCAAGATTTGGATAATTGGCTTACGTAACATGCATTTTTGTTTTTCATTGAAAGCTGTTATTTTCGAAAAGGTTTACGTAAGGATGCTTACAGAAATTGAAGATTGGAGAAAAGAATGAAAGGTGTCCACCACTTAGCTGATGAAGTAATGAAATATTAATCGTTTAATTGTCCTAGCGTTTTTTAAACGACTAAAAGAGTATCATGAATTATATTTAACGCTAGCTGCTGCAAAGACACCTCTTATTCTCTTAGATCCACATCCTTGTTACTATACAGCCTCAATGACATAAAAAGTCCAAAGAATGTCAGTGAGCAGAGTTTTACAGTCAGGAGAGTGGGCAGAAGCGGCAAGGAGTCTCATGTGGTACTTGGCAAGACCACTCCTCGGAATACTAGTGGACGGTGATAAAAATCTCACTTTTTAGGCGGCTTTACTTGGCATCACGTACGCGGATAATAATCGTCGTAAGCGCGGAAACGACAAGTGAACGATGACTATACGCCCAAGCGCCATACGAGAAGCTCGCAACTTTTCTGACACGCTTTGCTTCTGCCTGATAGTGGTAAAGGTTCAATGATTACAGACCTTGCACCACTTAGAACCAAAAAAACATCATGAAAACCTGAAAGCTTATCATATCTTTTCCCTGATCGATTATTTGCACACCTCGAAATTGCAGAAATGATTTTACACTCATTCAATTGAGTGTAAAATAGTTTTTCTGAAAGGGAATGCTAATATAGATAAAGTGTTTTTCGCGTGACACTAGAGTCCTCCGTTATAGGTCGAGATAGGACAGACTAGTGTATAGTTTACAATCTACACTCCATAGAAGACAACATCGACCGAGAAAAACGGTGCTTTGGTCGGTCATAGATGACGGATGAGAAGCATGAAGGGAAGGAGCGGCTGCCATCATTTGTGGGTTATGGGAAAAGAGAGTGCTCGAAAATCTGGGTCGTTTTATACGCCTCTCAATGAGGTACCAAACGGAAGTTTACTCTGGGTGCAACAATACTTTCGAGAAGGTTATCGGAACAGCTCACTTATGGAAATGAGATGATTTTCTATAGATTCAAATCAGAATCCAACTTTCACTGATCGGAAATTAATAGAGTGTGTGTTTAAAGGCGCATTTTAATGAAGAGATTTTGCCACAATTTAACTTTAACTTCTCATCTTTATTCGTATACAAATAGTGTTTATAAAAGCACTTCATATAATGTCTCTAAATACGAAAAAAAATCCCCCAGGAGAATCATTTTGCCAGATTAGGTAGATACTCGAATCATTGTATTTTCCCAGTTTTTTCCTTTTACGAGTTGTATTCGAACCAGCCTCCCCTGATTCACTTCAACTCCCTTGGGAAAACCAGGAGATTCATCCGCTGAATTTCATAAGTTCAGATAGCTCGGAAAACTAGATAAATTCCTCTCTCAATTTCAATCACGATTTCTGAAGCATGTCTCAAGATTCTACATTGGAGAATTTACAGAAGTTTCATAAACAACATTTGAAACTCCCTGTGAAAAAACGAGAAAAACTCTCTTTTCTTTGTTGATTCCAAGTGTTGACAGCGCTCGCGTTGGACCGCATATAGTGCAGTACCATCCAATTTGCATTCTCTCATTATTTTGAGAACGGCGTCAGAAAAAAAGGAAAAGAACATATGATATTTCGGTTCCGCGACACGTTCGTGATTACGAGAGTGTATACGAGCCATTAGACTTGTCGAGTAGTGAATAGAGATGAGGTCAGGGTGGCAAGTAGCTGCAGTGTCCTACCAGCTAAGTCATTAAGGTTGTGTTCATCAAGTTAATTCGCCAAGTCGTTAGCTAAACTATTAACTCTGTTGGATTCTAAAGTTTCGTGTTTAATTGCGAGCTAACAAATTCATAAATTGATAGAGCGATACTTGCACCAGCTTGGAAATTAAGCTGCCTGTACCCATTTAGAAAGCTATCCATCAAAATCGATGCAAGGGGTGTTAAACAGGTCTTGAACGCTTCTTTTGCTATTTTTTCCCTTCTATCGATCCATTATCTAACCTATTGCTATTTCAAAGTTGGCAATCTATAAAAAGGTATTTTAAAGGTTTCTAGATTAAAGATTAATTAAAAATCACAAGTCTTGAAATTGAATACTTTAAGTTCGGTGATTAAAGAGATTCCATTTGAGTTTTTGAGTAATTAATTGAGTCTTTACAAAGAGAACAAGTGTAGCATATTTTAAGATTCAATGCCATAGATAACCAAGGACGTTTAATAATAAAACACATTTTCCCTCGTATTTTCCTTTCATTCGGCTTTTTTCTATTTCAACTTTTATCGAAGGATTCACAATTCATTTGCATTTTTGATAGTCGAAGATATGTCTGTTGACGTCTTTGGCCCACGAGAGCCGACCATTTAGAACTATTATTATAGATCATTGAATTGCAGATGGCAAGTAGACTGTTACGGACCATTGAATTGATGCTAGTGTAAAGGGTTGAGTTTAACCGACCGATACTGTGGCAAGTTGTGTTGATTATGTAATTTTATTAATGGCAAAATTTCAAACGTAGGATATGTAACAAGCCGAGTATATACATTTAGAAAATCCGCTACATAATAGTTGATATAACAGATTATGAGAATTCTCTCTATTAAGGAAGAGGTATAGTCTTTTTAAAATAATTAAGGACCACTGTCTGAGAGGACAATCCATTTAAATTGAGTGAATTGCATGCTCGAGCTAACCAATGTCAGGAGATGAGGAAATCAATACTGCCTGGCATATGACAAAGAATCTACCGTGAAAAAAAAAACTTTCGTAGGAAAAGTTATGTCCTTTGTTCCCGAAGCAAGTGATGTTATTGCGTTAAAACAAGTTAAAGGGATGGAGCATTTAGTTTCACGTCAGGGGGAAACGCATTCACAACACGTCCCTCAGAATGGATTCCCTAGAATTTCGCTGACCAGTCCTACCAGTCCTACATAGGAAAGTTTCTCCACTTTTGTTGAATTCTCCAAAAGAATAAAGCCTCTAATTCTCTAACATCTATCGACAGCAGAATTGAATTACGAATATTAAAATTTATGCCTTTATCCCGATGGAGGTATCATGAAAGATCCGCATGGAAAAAAGAAAATAGCTGAATTTACCATTTAAAATAGTCAACTTGCGCTCTGAACGCATTTTTCCTTGAATTTAGTAAGTTTTACTATTTCAAATGGTAATTTTTGCTATTTTCTTTTTTCCGTGCGATGACTTTATCCAAAAAATAAGTTTCTTTATCCTCGACTTTCAATCCCCTCACGTATTTAATCAGAAAGTTGAGTTTCATTCAGTAATTCAATTCGATCGAAAAAGTCTCTTGTAAAACAATTCTCGTTATAAATAAATAACAGTACAAAAATAAAATATGATAATAAGCAATTATAGCGAAAATAGTGACGGTAATTAAGTGAAATGACTTTTGGAATACCATATTACCCAAATAAGTTGGGACGTGCTCAAGAGGCACAAAAACTATAAATCTAGCATAGACGTATGGCACGAGTCTGTTCTCCCCTTGTTTGAAAATCGGCGCGGCGGTCAGTTTCTCGAAAATAAAGGTGCAGGTGCACGATGAGAGAGCCGAGAAGGTATACACATAGGTGAAGGTAAAATGAGACATGAGGCACGAGGGCGCCAGCAAACGCCGTAGATGACGTCACGAAAGGGGAGTCCTTCTTCAACTGCCTCCTCCCCCTCGTTTCCTCTTGGCCTTCCGCACCCCATGAAAGAGAAACCGGATGGTTACAATTCACACAGGACTTCCCATGACGCTCGTACAAACTCGCCACATTTTATGCGCAGTAGTCCAGCTAGTAGTGAGCGATGACGAAGCGAATTGAAATCTTTACTTATCAGAGCACGTGACCAACCATTACAAAATATTTTCATAAATAGTCTCTTTACTAACGCCTTCATTCAAGAGCAGGAGAGAAAAATAATGAGGAGTAATTTTAGTCTCAGTGAAAATCGCTGATAACGAATAATATGTACATAGCTTCCTTGTAGATTGAAGTACATACAAAAAGAATAATATGCAGATTTCCTCATTAGAGGAAACCTGATCAGATAAAGAACGAGCATCTTTTGGAAGAAATTCAACGATCCTCTAATAGAAATATATAAATGTATTCGGAGTAGGTGTGTAAATTCAGGTTCCAACATCGTATTCCGGAATGAAAAGAATCAATGATGGGAATAAAAAAGATCGTTCAAAAAAAGCACGACAGGGATGTAAGTACTCAAAAAGTAGGTTGAGCAGAAGTGGAAGGGTGCTGGCTCCTAAACGGCGGGTCCGCATTGGACCAAAGCCCAATTACGCTTCAGAAGGGCTGTATCTCTAGAGAGTGCAAAGCATAAAGAAACTTATAGCTGCAAGAAGGAAGAAGGAATATCGATCAGATTCCGATATACCTCAAACCTTCGTATTTTCGTTTCAATAAATCAGTCTGATAGTCATCCACCTCAGGATTATTTTCATATAATGCTTCATTCATTATAAATCTTTATAATCTTCTATATTGAAGGCTAAATGAATTTCATCTTGATCATTTAAAAACGCAGTAGCTTCCTCAGTTCTGGCGCCCCACACGAATACCTAAAACCGCAAAACTGTAAAATTGCACGAGTTTATTATAGAGTTTGGTCAGGCGATAAAGTTACGCGGTGAGCGGACACCGAGTGACGCGTGTTTTCGGTGAAATTGGACAAACTAGACAACTGTCACATCTCCGAATTGCGTCGACAGTTGCGCATGTTGTGTTTGCACCCTAAGCGGAACATAACTGCGTAACTGCGTAATATGCATCAGTGGTTGCGGGTTATGTTATGTTATGCTGTGCTATGGGGCGATGAGGATGTGCTATAATGGTGTCTTTGTAACATACTCCATTAACGTATCGTATGTAAGGTGTTCTCGTTACCAACGCACGGGAAACGGATTGTCTCCGTCCCTTTTTTTTCTTCTTTCTTTCCTTCTGTGGTTATAGGTACCTACAGGCCGGCTGGCTCCAAAGACGTTTTCACGAAGCATCTGCTGCTGCTACACAGCTGCCAAATAACAGAACCGAACCGACTTCTCTGTCTTGCTATGGTCGACCTCCAACACTCTTTCTTCCTTATTTCTTTCATCCTTTTTCTTTCGCCCTTACTTATTTCGTCCTCTCTTTCTTTGCCGCGAGTCCTGATCCCTCTTCCCTTGTCCTCCTTTCCTCCCTTGGTCCTTTCGTGGTTCTTTGGTTCTTTCTCTTTACCTTTTGTAGTCGAATCGGCAAGGTGCGAGGCTCGCAGCACGCGGGCATATATAAGCACGCATAAGCCACACAATATTCTGCCGCTTTACGATTTTGTTCGGCTCGTGCCATCCTGGACAAAATACACTTCACGCTTTGCGGCGCCTCTGCATGGTAGAGACGTATATTCTAACGCAAACATGCGCGTATTTCACTCTAAACCTGCAATCTATTTTAATGATCTTCGTGATTTCTCACGTGGAAGCTAGTCGAGTTTGGAAAGGCTACTTTGAATTCTAGAACTAGGTGGTTCTAGAACGTAGAATCTGGAGATTTCGTGTGTCCTTGTAGAGGAGTGCCGCAGGCGGATAAAAAATTGAAGCTTCTTAAGGATTCAGGGCTGGGGTGGTTCTCGGAACTGTGGTTTAGACTGGGGCACATAGGTGGGGTGGTAATGGGCCAAGTGTGCCAAATGTCGGCCACCGAGTCGTAGAGGCAAATGGCACGTTTTACCAAGGAATGAAAGTTTAATCTGATGAGGCAATAAGCGGGATGTCTAGTAGGAAATTCGATAAGGGAACAAGTGCTTGTGAACAAATCTATGAAATTTTTGTAACTCTCTCTCTCTCTCTCTAAACCTGAATCAGTCAGTCAAATGCAATAAAATTTGACTGATAATTATTGTGAAAATTTACTGAAATCAGCTCAATGAATCAGCTATAATGATTTTAACAGTATTTCTACCTCACAACTCAATTCTGCAAAATTGTGTGGCGAATACGAGGGTGGTTAGAAACTGAGACTCGTGAGGAAGATGCGCGAGGCTTCCTCGGGATATATTTACACTGAGTAAGCTTAATCATATTGAATAATAGCATTTCATGATATCCTCGTCGGAGAAATCCGAAACTACCTGAGTCTCTAATTAATTAACCTTTCCACGCTATGCGAATGTTGATCTAATCAGGTCGTGATTTCTCAATGAAATTTCAATATGTCAAGGAACTTGCAGGGACTAGGTTACTCTACAGATTCAATAAATTAAACTGGCGTGTCATATTACATCTACATAATAATAATAGATTGCAATTTAATTATCGCCTTCTATGAATATAAATGAAAATCGTCTTTGGCTGGATCTATATTTTCAAGCCTGCTTAACTTGTTCCAAAAGACACTTATAGTTTTGTTACTAATAAGTAAGTTCACGAAACTACTATAGATAAATTCGAGATAAATGTATTGAATTCCAAAATTAATAAGTTTTATAAATGCAAAATTGTAATAATCATTATTAGATTATCCCGAGAATATTATACATCATTTTAAGATTAAAATATCGATTTCTCGATTATTGATATTATTATAATGAGAAGACTTAATCGAAACACGTATATTTATTCATCTGCATAGTTCAAGATAGAATTCTACCGATCGTCGCGATCTTGGAAAAGCCGACTGGCGCGATTCGCATACTGATAACGTTCTGGTCTAGTGGCTACGTTATCGTCGTTTCAAACCCAAGGAGGTTCAGATGCTGAGCGTGGCGATCAGAATATGTACATGCATTCTGCATGACCTCATTCATACAGGGTGCTCAAAAATGTGCCTCACAATCAAAGAAAGAATTTCGCTGTTTTAATTCCTACGTATTTGCTTCTCTTTTGGATCCCTTTTTCTTGATATTCATGAATCTGAATTTATCCACGAACTCTAAATTAACTCAGATTTTCCTGGATTTTTTTCAATTCCCGGACAATTGTCTGTTTTGATTCCAATTATTAAGTGAGCAGTTGGAAGTTTTGAAGACATCAGGCCTTGTCATATATAATGATATTAATTGCTCATTTCCTGAAGCATAATCTGATTTAAAAAACTAGGATTCAAGAACCAGATGTTCTTCGTTCGGCTTATGGTTTTTCTTCTTCGAATATCTGGCATCTCGTTTTTCGCATGTCAGCCAGTTCGTGCAGTGGAAACCGAGTCTAATAGCGACAGACAACCCTCCGGGCAGAGATCAGGATAGGAAAAGGGACAGACCGGAAAAAATAATCCACCGTGTAGAAGCATATGCATTATCCATATAAACATAGCCAAGAAGCGAGCTATATGGTATATGTCTCCTCTCGTAGAACGTGGATTAAAAATATAATAAGCTATAAGTGACAGGTGGCCATAAAGGAAGGCCATTTCACATGTAACTCTAGCCCAGACGACGTAGAACTCTGCCGATGTGGAAAAAATGTCTCGCGTGTATTCTGACGGAACGATTCATGGCGATTGTGAGATAAACATTTTTTAAACGTCTTCTTCGCGCGTGCGCGATTGTTTCTATTACGTGGCACACTGTCCAAGGCAATAAGCCTCGATTTCCACGAAGAAAAAAAAACTGTCAAACTTATTGTGTTGCAATGATATATCTTCTATGTGACAACGAAATAATATTAGAGGGTCATCCTTTTCTATAAATTGTCCCTATACAGGAAAGCTCACTTGACAATCTACGACTTTAATTATATTCTTTAATTATTTACATATTACGTACAGATTTTAAATAATGAAAATATTTTTCCAATTAGAATTGCATTGTTTTCAAAACTTCATTAAAGGAATTCTCTTCATTACAATCACTTGTTTAAGATGAAGGACATGAAGGAAACATTGTATTTGGTGCTTTTGAATAAACTATGAAGAGGGTGAATAAGAAATATGTTACCCTTCTGTAATCGACCCTCTGTATACAATATACATAGTTGGAAGATTTGAACGTTTAATGTATTATGAACGGCAGTTATCTAAAGACATCCTTAGGACATATATATATAGGGTTCACTTTCTTTCTATTACACGCATTAACCACATTACGCTTATCTCACCTTCGCTCTAATAGTCATGCTACATTTTGCATGTCCAATGTAACCACGACAAGGCTAGTGGAAAATCAATAGACTCGAAATAATGTATATTTTAAAATGATGTGATATCCAATTCTTTGATGGAAAGTTGATTCATCTTCAGATCATTTTTGAATTCAAGACTAAATATTTCAAATTCAGATTAAATATTTCAGATGAAATATTAACTTCCGTTATTTCTATAATAATGGTAGCATTATAATTTGCCAGTATAAAAATAGGTACGAAATCACCGTCCCTCGCATAAAAGTTTTAACGGAGACTGAATTTGTCTCTTTAGTTCTTTTTTTAACATAAGGATCACCACCCCTTTCTACCCACGCAGACGTGTATTAACTTAATGTGCTTGCCCATTCGTGGGTGGTTTTTCATCTTGAAAATCCGCGTGGAAATTCCGACTTCCATCTTTGACATTAAGTAAAGGTTAGAGGTATTATGCCTCACGTCAACACGTGTTGTCTCTATACACATAAATTTTATTCAAGTCCTGAACTCAAATAATGGTCAATATTTTAAATTTGATATCAAATCTTAAAGAAAACAGAATTTAATCTTTTAACAAAAGCACTTTATAATAATATTTTCTGTAAATTCTCGAGGCAGCAAAAAGAGTATACGTTACCAAAAATTATTATCCATTTGTTACTTTTTTCAGATCATTTTTGTATCCACGAATATAAAAATATGTAAATCTTTTATGAAGTTTTTCTTCGTTATTATACTGAGGCGTTTCTATTTCAATTCAGTTTTGAAGAACTGACAGGCTGATCGATTTTTCACTATACTTAAAATTCGATTGACACGCTTATTGAATGCAAAGTGGCATCAATGCTTTATGAACCCTGAGGTGACTTTGAATTTGAATACAGAGGGTGAAGTTAATACTTTACGTCACGATGCCTAAGGTGTTTTTGGATTTGAATGCAAGACTATTTTAATGATTCATATCTGGGGAGATTTCGAGTTTGAATAAGAAAATATGGATTACTAATGCTTTTTGAATTTTATAGTGGTCGTTCATATTTATTTTAATTCTTTGCGTTGATATTTTATTGTAAATCAAATCGAGAATGAAAAAATAAGCATTATTTAGATAATATGTGTTTGCGTGATATAATAATAATGAACCATTTACTCTATTGCCCGTACAACCACTTGAAAATGAGGTGACAGTTGTATACGTAATCACCAATTAAATTACTGTAATATGGCATAACTGAATCGATAATTTAATGAAAATGTATGTAGTTAAGTAGGATAAGGAAGCAATAGTGCAATTTACGTCATATTCACATTGTAGATATAGTCTAGACTACGTCCGAGCAACCACCCACGTTGGGCGCCATATACCAACCACCTTTCATCAATACTGCATCAATTCATTTCCAAAAGGTTGAAGTTTGAAGTATTCAATTTGATGCTTACTCTCAATCAGCTCCTCTATTGAACATGATTTTTTAATTCGATAAAAATTGATACCAAGTGCATAGGTTTCATTATGAAATTTTTTCTGTTTCAGGTAAATACCAAAAAGATGCGAGTAAAAGCAAAATTATTAGGCGCCAATTTCAGTAAGTAAACCATGATATCACAAAAGATTACGAAAAGATTACAAAATACAATATCTCATTTAATGTCAACGTGCAGCGTTCAAAATACTCGCTTTTGCGAAATCACGTTGGTTCAAAGAGTTATGAAGTTTATTATATATATACATCCCTAATCAGACATACGTTTGTGAAAGTCTGACAAACACTCAGTGCAAATTCCAAAACTAGACAGGGAATTATTATCAATTGTAGCTCGCGTGAAGTGTAGCTTCGATTACAGCAAAACGAACCTCATATAAAGATATAAAAATATTAAGAGAAAAAATAAAATATTAGAGTTGGGAGGGTAATATAAAGTTTGGAGAATTATTTTTCAAGAGCACCGGGCTAGTGCAACAGGTGCAAGAGCAGTGCAACTGCAGACTACAATTTGCTGGGGCGGTACGGAATTCATTACACTTTGATACATTTAATTCTCTTTACAACATTGTCCGATAATCAGACCTTCAATTTTTTTCCGGATGGTAATTCCTTCTCGTTAAACATGGCATAACTTCATTTCAGATAATGCGGAGATTATCACTTAAAATTGTCCCGTGTGGAAAATTTTCATGGCGCTGTACTGTTTCTGTGCAGTCCGCCTTGAGTCTATATTGGCGCTGAATAGACTGACTGTACAGTGGCTAGACTGGGATGTAACGTTTGGGTCGACTAGTTTCTACTCTCTAAATCTGAATTAGTAAGAAGTTACTAATGAAATAGTGCCGATTCGTTTATTAATTCACTTTAGTAAGCATTTTTACTATTATTAGTTAAAAACTACTAATTCAGTCAGGGTTGTAGCGAGGGGGGGGTGTCAGGGGTGTGACACCCCCTCTAGCATCTTGCCGAGTCGGCATTTTCGGGATTTTCGGGTAATTCGATTATAATGTATATTAAATAATTATATATCGATTATATAATTCGATCATAAATGTGTATAAATTAAAATCGCTGTGAAGTCACAGTCGGCAAATCCTACTTATTTAGTCGGCATTTATGACAATGTCACCCCCCCTAGCTCATCACGCTCGCTACGCCCCTGTTCACAGTAAAAAAATACTAATTCATTTAGTAAGGGTGATTAATTGATTTAATCACCCTTACTAAATGAATTAGTATTTTTTTACTGTCAATTAGTAGTTTTTAACTAATTGATAGTAAAAATGTTTACTAAAGTGAATTAGTAAACGAATCGGCACTATTTCATTAGTAACTTCTTACTAATTCAGATTTAGAGAGTAGACAGTTCAGCAATGATGCTATATAACGTGCCTAGACGTATCTAGTTAACCTACTTGAAATCTAAATTCAAAATTAAATATATTTTTTTTTTAATTATTTAAGTAATTGATATACATAAATATGTATATTCTACTCTGATGTAGAATCTATATTCTACTGTAAATATTTATACCTACACTTGATTAAAATTCATCAAAAAATATGGTTATGCATTACCACGACAATTTGTTTTATCTTGATTTCATTTCATTCGGGGAAAAACGCTTCCAATTGAAAACTATCCCGTTTATTTGTTTTATAGAGATTCATTGAAATAAAAATGCGTAGTCAGTCGTGGGATATATTTTTACTTAAGCCGATTATCGATACTTGTTTATAATTTCACTGAATAACAGATATTGTACATATATCATACAATATGTATTTAGTAACAATTTCTGCAAGTTATATTGGTATTTAAGTATATTCTTTTAGAAGTTTTCAACTTTTCACTAAAATTTGTAGTTTAAAATGAACAATTACTAGTCAAAAAAGTTCCTAAGGCATATTCGTAGCTCAGTTTTCACTTAGTAAAAATTAGAGACTAAAAATTTGACCTTAAAAAGTAATTCAAGACATACAAAGTCTGTAGAGAATTAGGAAACAGAGTGAAGATATTTTATCACTTTCGGAGGAGTGAATCATCGTTGTGGTTGTCGTCGTGTCGCATTTTTAACTTGGAGGTTGAGAGCCATCTCTCAGTTGGAGAGCACTGCGTCGTTATCGGACGCAATACCGGGAGCCAGGGGTTCTCACCGCAGACGCGGCGTCAAAGTGCGCACGTCCGCCATGTCGTAAACCCGTTCACGCTTCTAGAAGGTCGCGTTTCTGAATTTTAGAACGGTGTATGGACGATTTTAATCCCTCCTTAATACAAAATATTATAAATTAGACTCTTTTATGATTTTATAGAATTTTTTTTAAACTCGAAAATCAACAAAAATATTTAGAGCGCCGAATTTCCTTCTTTCTCTATAATACACAGGAGTTTTCTATAACTCTTTCTTCAAATGTTTCTTTTTAATCGGAATTATCCGTAAGATTTTACTATAATTTTGAGTCAATCCAATTTTAACCGCAGTTTCTCGTAAATAGTGACTTATTCACTGAAATTCTATAGTCATACACTTCATCTTTGCACGGAAAGAAAAGATATGGTTGATCCAACCATATATCTTTATTCTCCGTGTGGATTTTTCTCTATAAATATAATCTTCTAAAACATATGACAAATTTTACTCTAGAAACTGTGAAAAATAATATACGAATTATTTTGAATCGATTAATCAACCATTAAATAATTGATCTATTAAAACTATTACTGATTTTATTCGGCATGATTTGATTTAGAGTATGAAATTGTCATACAGAAATTGTCTCTACAAAGAATGTAAAAAAAAACTTAAAACTTTCAAGAGCACATATTAATCTCTATACTGAACGAAAAGAATTTAAACATAATAATTACTTTGTGTAGCAAAGTTTAAAAATTGTTACATATATTGTGTCTGGGACCGGTTGTATCGATGCATCTGATGTTCGGTAGTTAAATGTATGGCCCGTTAGTTTCATCGGTGCGTGTGCGTGTGCAGGCGGCCATAAAACGATGTCTGAAGTGGTCACGAGGATTACATGTCTAATCAACATTTACGTATAATTTAAAGCCCTGCGCCGGGGAACTTTACTTGCCAACTATAAGAAGATATACACCGCTGCAAGAAAATCCGCGGCGGCAGTAAAAAGTTTACCAACCTTCCATGTGTATAGCAAGTCTCGTGATTTAATATACGAAGATCCAAATTTTTGCTAAGACTGGATTATTTATTGAATCAATGTCTTCGAATGGGCATTAACGTGATATGTTTATTATTATGGGATCGACTATGAAAATCAATTGGTAATTAGTTGACTAATTAATGCGTGGAGAAAAAAATACTATCATTAAGGAACTATCTGAAGAATTGACTATAAATTACAAATTTTATATAGTATTATGATTTAATGGCAAAAGGAGATAATAAATCTCATTATAACGCGATTAATTTTCTGCATGTCAATCGGTTTGCTCTCTTAATCTGAATCAGCGGAATTTCGCTAATAGAGGGCGTAACATTCACTGATACATCAGTGTATTTACACTGATTGAATCAGATTTAGAGCGTGCTGAAAATTCAACATAAAATTCAGTATTTTATATCGGATTTCTTATACAGTAAAATATTGTGTTCGCAAATATATAATAAACGGTATATATAGTGACAAAAAATGCATGTACATGATATTTCTCATGGCAATCGAGTTGGATAAATGCCGGGGGAGCAGTTTGTGAACAAGGCCCAATTACCGGAGAAACTATCTCGGCGATAGTATATTTAAGCTGAGAACTTGGTCATCTTTAGAGTAGCTCGTAACAATTTAACAATCCAGCTAGGACTTGGATTCGTATATATAGCTGGCCAGGCTTGCCTCCGATACTGTCGTCCTTGCTCGTCAAGTACTATATTACAATGTAGTTTACGATGCTTTCCGTGAATTTTCAAAGCGCTCCTTCACAATCGATAAAGCCAGAGGTGACCGTAGATGCACGTGTTATACCTACTGTGATTGGTCGAGAAATTTCAGTCGTCAATGTACGGCATTTCCAAATCCAATTTTCTCCTATGTAAATAGTCTAATGTATAAATATCGACCAGAAAAATACATGCGTTTTCTGTCAACGCGATCTTTATGCCGATATCTTTTTTTACAGTTGAAAGTGTTGATTGCACGCGAAAACGTGATATTTGATATATACGCTTCGACAGAAATAGTTTCTGGCTATACAGCTGAAAAGTGGTGCCATTCGCGAAAACGCAGCAATCAACATCAATTACCAAATGTTGATAAATGCTGGAAATTCCATATATAAGTAAAAAAAATGCGTTATATTTTTAATGTAAAGAGAGATTTTAAGTTTAAGTGGATATATGTTTTCGTGTCCGCACTGATTAAGGAAAAGACTTCTTGTTGATTCAATTCTCTTTGAAATAAATTCCCACGTACTCGACTTAATCGGCGCGGGTTCGGATCGTTTGCAAATGAATATGAATTCGATGAACTGTACAGACTCGTGTACTTACTGTTCTATCTCCGGCGGTTTGCTGAACGTATGTATACGGAAATCTAGGCCGCAAATATGGATCAGTTTGCGGATGTTTCGCACGCGAGAACGTATCCGCAATGAGGAAAATACATGAATCTCTTTCATGTTTCGGATGTCGATACCATTTCCAGAATATAAAAGTTGTTTTTAAAAAGTTTGAGATTAAAAGATAGTAGGATAAGGATTAAATGGCTATTCAACTGTTAAAAGACGCTGTAATTCCCAATTTTACTGTATATTCTGAAACTTTGACTAATTATGTGAGACTGCAGACTCAATTTTGTGGAGTATCATTAATATCATATACTGTTTTTTCTGTTAAATTATTCACGGATATCTCTTCTCAAAGCAAAAGCAACTCTATATGCGTTATAAACCCTGCTTGGTCCCGTTAGGATCACACCGTGAATATTTTCACAAAAGGCTCGCAATCACGCTTGATGCCGCATTTAGTAATGAGAGGAAGCAAATTTGAATAAACAGTTTGTTTAACATTTAAACTTCACAGCAATGTTTCCAAATGTTTCATTTTTATCTGTAGACAGTAGAAACTCTTTTGTCAGAAGAACTCTATTTCCTCTCCAAAAATTCAATTACAGAAGAATCAGAAAAAAAAGAAACATATTTACATCACACTTGCTGTTAAGACTAAAGTTCTATGATGAGGAGCCTATTCCTTATTATCAACGCCCATTACCGATTGCAAACAAGTTTACATCGACACGATAGTTTTGTGACGTTATCAGCCGATGTACCATTAAATTGTAAAGGCTCCTTGCTTCATAATCTCGCTAAGTGCGTATAAGTTGTCCTGGCTTGTACCTTGTACCTTTGTATGCAATTGTGCATATAGTCACGTATGCATGTATATGTATATATGTTACATGTATCAGTATACAACTATACACAGCTACCAGATATTCCAGTGCTGTTAATATGTTAACCGATGATGCGCGTAAGCGAAAACTCGCGCACGTACCTACCTGCTGCAGCATGTACCTACATATCAAAGCGCATACGC
The DNA here is from genome assembly GCA_904066005.1 of Synergus itoensis. Taxonomy (NCBI): domain Eukaryota; kingdom Metazoa; phylum Arthropoda; class Insecta; order Hymenoptera; family Cynipidae; genus Synergus; species Synergus itoensis. Next base: position 1,433,160 of record CAJFCP010000124.1, on the reverse strand, counting down.
GTAAAACGTAAAGCGCGCCTCATCAGCCCTCTATAGAATACTGTCAGGTGTGCCATTGCCGCGTCATCTTTCTGTCACTATATCTGCATAGTGACTATAGTGACTACAGTCGCTGCGTAGTTGAAGGCAGTGGCGGCATCAATACAGGGTTTACATAAGAAGCTGAGTTGCATGTTTATATAAAGCTTAAGCAGTATACAACTGCTTACAATCATGAAATCAGTATGGCTTAAATGCATGGGTCTACGACACTTTGCAAAGACCTTGTAGGAGGCATATGAAAGAATATGGAGATTTGATGGAAAAGAAAATATGCTGATGAGGTTTTTGGTATCAATACCAATTTAGTACCTTTCCAGTTGTTTGTTTTACGAGTGGTGAAAACTCTGGGGCAAGTAAATAGGTTCTGGTACCAGTACCAGTATACTTGTTCCCTTTTAGTACCTTTTGGTACATGAGAGTACTATCGATAAGAGATAACATGTCATTAGGATAAAAGTCATCAGGACTTTTGCCATTATTAAACAAAAATAATAAAACCAGAGGATAAAAATGCTCAAATGAATGAAATTTCGACTCACCATGTTGATGAGGAGCAGAGAACGCGGAGTGCCTTCTGGGAGACATGTTGGAGCAATTTCCTTGGGCCCCTGGAGGCTGCATAGAGGAAAGAGCGCCGAGAGGTGTGTACGATTTACAAGGCTGCTCTGGTTTTTGCTGTGGCAATAGAAAATGATTTACGTTACTTCGTAGTGTATCGAAATGAATCAAAGCTTTGTACACTTCCTTTCGGGTACATGCATGTGGCATTTCATATAGATTACCTGGTCGTGAAGCTCCGTTGCCACCGCTGTGGCTGCTGTCTGTGTGTGGCTAGTCGAGCTTATTCGATATTGCATCCCAGCGATGCTGCAGAAACCTTCGTGATGAGTCGATCGAGTTTGATTCACGTAAACACCTACGAAAACATATTAGCTTGATATCGCGTGCTCTGAAAAGGTTCGATAGTTTAATCAAAAGTGGTTTACCCAATCAATTATCCAAACTTTATATAAATAAAGAAATATACCGAGTCTAATATAAATCTTTTAAATTCATTAAAATCGATTAAAGAAGTACATTCTCAAAATGTGGAGGATTGCTTTTAGTTAGTGCGAAATCAGATATGAAAAGTTTCTTTATATGAAATAAATTTTTACAATTATAAGACGCAGATCTATTTTTACGTATACCGCAATATGATCTGTGATTCATATTCTATTTAGGGAGTGACCTTGTTTTATTGCAAGCTACTTTTGTCTACATGTATCTTTAATGGAAAGGAACATTTAATTATTTAGATATTGTTTAAGTCTGATTTAAGCCTCTGAATTGAAATTTAGCATTAGGTGTTTGCAATTACTTGAAAAATTCAGAATTTATGATGAATTTTATTTGAACAATATCCTATCGGTTTTCATGAAGCGTAAATTGTAGTCTCGTTCTTGGACTTTTGTGTGTTTACCTTTAAATATGATAATTATCTTTATGAATGTAAATGTAGCTTGAGGAGAACATAAATACAGTGGAGAGAGTATTTGGAGACTACTGACTCTTAACAGTAAACCACTACTGATTATACTTGCTCGCAAGACCTCACAGTTCATACTGAGTACTTCAGGAAAGTCCACGTGCAAAGAACAAAGTGACGTAATATTGGAAAGTCCAAACATCTGTCAAAATAAATTTTCGACTGTTTTGCATTTTTGTTTACCACCCTGTGGAAATTCCATTATTGTTTTTTTGTTCTTCATTTGTTATTGTCCTTGTAAGTTTAAAACAGCAATGCACTTTATAAAGTAGTGTGTTTTTCATTTAGAGGAAAAGATAAATAAGAAATGAAGATAAATAAGTTTCAAACGAGGTATTTTTTTTTTTGCAAAAAATAACGTAACTTTAACGAGCTACTTTAAAAAATACAACTTTGTCGAATTAAGAAATAAAAAGAACGAAACAAAGAATTTTACACTTGGACTTTCGAGTACTTTTATTCTTATCCTAACTATCCACTTATGGAAAAGTCTTACCTGTGATGGTGACGTCAGTGTCTTGGTTAACAATGACGACTTTCTTGGAAGGTTTTATGACTTCCTCAGATTCCGAGCCCAGACGCTTTTGCTTTTCCGCATCAGTTTCGGTATTTCTCTTTCTTCTTATGATCTCGACCTCCGACTCGCTCGAAGAATCACTATCAGAACCAAGACGAATTTTCTCATCGGAATAGGAAGCTGCCAAAATAGCAGAGGCATTTAAACTTGCCATTCTCTTACAGACAACCATATCCTTCAAATCCATCACCTCCTCGGTTTTCTTCTTCCTTTTAATATAAGTCCTCTTGACCTTCTCATTTTTCTCGCTGTCGCACTCTTCTTCCTCGGAGGAAGACGAAGAAGACGAAACGCTCTCGTGCATGTCCCAGTGTTTTCCTCTCAAACCTGGAACGTTTCTCAACTTCCTCTTTGGAGCAGTCTCTTGTTCATTTTTAATTTTTTCCTTCTTGTCCTTTTCTTTTTTAATAACTGCTTCCTTCTCCCTCTCTTTCTCCTTTTCCTTTTCCTTGTCTTTCTCCTCCTTTGCCTTCTTTTCCTTCAACTTCTCTTTTTCCGGTTTAGGCTTGCAGAATCCACCGAGGTAAACGCCACCTGCTTCATTTTCATACAAACAGTGAACCTTAGCAAGAGCATTCAAAGAAGCAACCCTGTGTCTTTTAGGCCCACTCCAAAATCCAAATAATCTCATTCTTCGTGCTCTTTCGTCTGATGGAGATCTGGTCCTATCCTTCCTCTTCGAACTCCTGGCTTTTCCATTTCTCCAACTGTCATCATCACTACTTTCAGAAGTACTCGAACTTTCGCTGGTTTCTCCATTTATAGCTTCCATCTTCAGATTTATCTTTATCAAATTCTCTGCATGTTCCTTGGAATTTGCTGAGGTCTTCGTGCCATCTTGTTTCGACTCCTCTTCTTCAGACTCTTCCTTATTAGAGTCCTCGTTTTGGTCCTTAGAAACCTTGGATAGTTTTTTATTATTCTTTTTAGGAAGTTTTGCCTTAGAAACATTTTTAGAGACCTTCTTTGGTTCTTCTTTAAGTTCCTTAACTTTCTCGAATTCTTTTTCGTCTATTACTTCCTTCTTTATTTCGCTAGTATTAATGTCTAAGACAACCTCTTCACTACCAGATTTTTGAACCTCTGCATCCTTTTCTAAATCTTTAGACTCCTTCTTTTTAGCCTTTTCTAAGTTTCTCGCCTTTTCTTCTTTCCTCAATATTAATTTCTTAGGTGGTAACCTTGCCATTTTCTGTTTTTCGAGATTTGCTTTTTTCTCTGCGGCAGATTTATTCTTAGATACCACTGCCTTCTTCTTTATTTTTTTCACTACTTCACTGTTGTCTTCTGTTAGAGAATTGTCGCCTTCCAAGCACTTGACTAGTTTCAGCTTCTTCTCAAGAAACCTCTTTGCTATAGATGGATTTCCTTTTTTCGATAGTACTGTCTTCTTCGGTCCAGTTTTCTTAGGTGGCTTCACTTTTGGATCCTTTTTTCTAGAAGGAGATAACTTTCCTGATGAGTCTACATCAGTTGTCTTCTTACGTTCAATTTTCTTTTCCTTCAGCAGTTCCTTAATATTTTTCGAATTTTCCTTGGATTCTGTTTTAGGCAGTTTTAGTTCCTTCTTCTTCTCAATTTTCTTTTTTGTAGCAGTGAGAGAAGATGCTACTTTATTGTCAATTGACTCCATTTCTTCATTTTCATCTATTTTCTCTTGTGATTCGTCGTCAGTTTTAATTTTGATCCTCTCCTCGACTTTATCGAGTTTTTTTTTGGGGTCAGAAAGGGTCTTTTCGGTTTGAACTTTCCCATCTGATTTTTGACCCTTCTTCTTTTCGCCACTTTCAAGTACCTCTTCTTCATTTTTTTCCTCTGGCTTCTTCTCAATTATTTTTTCAGTCTTCTTTTCTGGCTCTTTAATTTGTTTCTTCTTTTCATCTGGCTTTTCGAGTTTGTCCTTCCTTCTTTCTTCGAGTTTCTTCTTGTCATCCAGTAATTTTTTCTCCTCTAACTTCTTCTTTTCATTTTCAAGCTTCTTCTTGATCTCCTCGACTTTTTCGAATTTCTTGACCTTTTTTTTCTTTTTAGCATCCATTGTCGACTTTTCAATTAACATGCGGCGCTTTTTGACAACCACTGATGGTTTGGTTGCCTTTTTGGCAGTAATAGCCTTTTTTTGCGGCTTCATTCCGCTTTCTTTATTCACATCTTCGAAGCGAGTGAAAAAAGCCCTGAGATAACCGGTTTTCTGAATTTCAATTCAAGACTATCTGATTACCATTGTTGATTATGAGATCATATCCCTTATCCACCGAAAATGTACCTAAAAAGGGATGAACATGCAAGTTTCAACAAATTTGAAATTATTTCTAGTTTACATCGGTTATTTTAGATTTTGTGAAATGAATTCTCCCTCTACGTTAAGTCGTGATAATATCGGGCTTTATGGTATTATACGGTAAATTTATACCTAATTACTTTCTCCAATGCACATATCTTATTTTGAGATACATTGACATATTATTTATACAACTGCTTGAGTTTTGACTGCTTAATTATAAGGATTTCCATCTTCCTTTCTATATGGGAATCTATACTTTTACAAATTTACTTAGAAAAGTTAAAATTTAATTTAATTTATTAAAAACCATTTTCTAGCAATGAACCGCAATTTAATACTCTTTCAGCAAAAATTACAGAATAATTCTATAGCCGCGTGAAATTTTATTATCTGGAAGAAATACATGGTTCTGATTATTAAATTCAAGTGCATCGGTTGCATGTGCGATAAAACTTCGGACAATGAGTAAAATTGGGCTTTATGCTTTAATTAAAGCAATGAAGTGGTATTGCTTTGAACTAAATCTGTTTGTACTTGAAACATTATTTAAACGATCATCATATTCAGAATTTGCTACCTTTCATGCTACGTTAATAAACAAAAAATCTAATTTGTGTATTATTAAAATTAAAAGAGTGTGGACTTTGAAATTTTTTGTACCTTTGTCTGGATACATCATATCTTTGGTTCTAATTAACAGATTTAATTTTTCAAGGACTCAACTTTTTACTCTACACGAAAAAAGGTACCAAAAATTTCAAGTTTCATATCATCGGCATTTTTTGGAATTTTCCAAAAATATTTATTGTGGTTTTTCTTTATTACTAACATATGTTAGTGTTAAAATGAAAAATTAATTGCTGCTACTTAATTCTTTATCATTTCAGAAGAAATTACCATAATTTAACGTAATCTTTTTCCTCTAATTCTTTCACACATTTTGTTTTCATATCATACACTCTTTCTCATGTGCTTCTTAAAATCGAAAAATCTTCAGCAACATACTTGTTACTGATGTATCATTCACGTGATTTTCCTACCTATCATGCAACATCACTACTTAATTAACGGAGTTCTTGTAGCACAAGAATCCGCCTTTAGATATACATGAATATGCATAAAACATTCACAACGTGCACAATACATTTTGTACAACTGTATAATAAATAGCTTACATGTCTAAAATATAATAACATTCATCTTCGTACATACATGTAGTATAAACTCTGCGCTCCACTCTATGTAAATCATAATTTTCTCTGCATGTCTTACTAATATCGTGCAGTCTACTACTGATATCAATATCATCCTTCAAAAACCATTTTGATTACTTTGATCAATTATTCTAAGTCGAACAAAAAATACAAATGTTGCAGCAACACTATCAAAAAAAAAAAAAAAAAAAAAATGCGTATGTAGTACGTAAAGATTGGTGCAAGATTTAAAAGACACCCTTCATGAAGTGTCTGTAGACGGCCACAAGTGGCTGACGTGAGCAGAGCAGGCAGCTCAAGATCGATGAATCCCTTAGACTTAGGAACAAAACGTGCCGATATTATCACGAATATCCTAAGTAAATGATTGCATGCGTCGCTGCGATGACAATCTGTCATCAGGATTCTCGCACCTGGTTTAAAATCTCTGATGGCAAGTGCGCAACCCGAATTCGCTACGGACAATAAAAGATATTAATGTTTACCTCTACGGCTAAGCAACCCTTTTGTTGCCACTTATCTCACTTGATGTACTCCAGGTATGACAGATATTCCGATTTTTCGCACCTATCGTACTCTTTTTTCACCTTGAAACACGCGGAAAATTACGCGGAACTCTACGCGCGAACAATTGCTGACGCGATCGGTATAGTTCAGCTCGAAAATCGCGTACTTCTCACAGAAACCAGCAACACTCGACGTCCCTGCCCTTTTTCCATAGCCCCGACGGCCATTTTCCTCTGTACGTCGGACCCTCCAACCCCCCTCAACGGCACAATACACTTCCCGAATGCGCCGAGAGCGTAAATACGTCCTTTAGTCGGTAGTACAGAACAGGGCAAGGAATGCAGTTTAAAAGGACGTATGGCGGTATCTGTTGGTTATCTTGCGTACTGATATTGGAAATCCCTGAGAAGCAATGCTGCCGTATACTTAGGCAGACTTAGGCATGTTAGCTTACTTCTGTCTCTGGGTCTGTTAAAAAATGACTTTTTGTTGAAGGGGGAGGGGTATGAAGTGATATTCCGAAAATCGGAGGCGTTTGCTTGTTTTGAATTCAACTTTGTAGCATATTGTTATAATTTTATTGAGTTCGGTATTATCGATTTCAGATTGATGGCTTCGCACACTTCCCCGATGAAAATTTTGGATTGAAATTATATTCCGCATGAAATTAATTCATCAATCCGCAATTTTCCGAATATTCTGGAATTCGTATCCGAACCAATTTCATTCCGATCTAATCCTAAAGAAGTCCAATCCAAATGAATCCGAGATCATTCCGAACGACTTTCAATCGTTTATAAATCCATAGTCATCAACTTCAATTGGAATCAATCCAAAATCTAATCCGGACACACTTTTCCGTTCTTGACGCCAATCGAAATCAATCCGAATGATTCTTAATCGGTTCTAATACATATATGTGCCCCAAACCGAATGAATCCGAAATCAATCCTAAATTAACTGTCAATCCTTTTCAATCCGTCTTCCCAATCCTAACTCAATCCGAATGAACCCGAAATCAGTTTGAATCCAAATTTGGATTGGAATCCTAGCTTCGATCTCGGAATATAGATCGGATTTAGTCAGACATCCTTGTTTTAAAACGGATTAGATTGGATTCAGTCTGATTATCATTCTTGTTCCGATTTCTATTCAGATCGGTTCATTCGAATAGGAATCTTCGGTCTGTCTTCGGATTAGATCGGAATCAAACTGTTTGATTTTGGTGTGGATATAAATTCCGGAATGAACAGGATTAATAAGAATAGATATTTTTTTATCCGAAACTTTCAGCAGAGTTGTACAAATGTACAATGTACAGTGTACATGTACAACTGTACACAGACTTACATATATGTAACGTAAAATTATATAGCTTGTAATATACATTGATAAGTCAAAGTCTTTAATCAATTAATTTTTTTCGTAATGTTTATTGATGTCAATACAATCGGATTTGAACAGATTATCAATTGCCATTATATTTTTCAAATTAAAAAAAGAATATCAATATTAATTTTAAAATTTCCTGTATAATAAACTAACGCTGAATATTATAGGTTTTTAAAAAATAATAATTGCATACAAGGTAATGCGAATAAGTTTAGACTTAATCATTTGTATTTGGGATGGCATGTTCTTGATTCAATGCTAATTTTTTTCTGTTTATGCATAAAACTGGTTCCCTAATTAAGGAGTTAATATTTTTAAAGATCTGATATTTTTTATATACCTGTAAATTATTTCTCTTGGAGACAGCATTAATACAAGCTTACATTTCTTGTATGCCTTGTATGAACAGCGTCCTGGGGTACAAATAAAGTGGGGGTTCTAAAAGCACCACCATCTTTGATCTTTTGGTTGGCAGCCCGAATACGACGAGCCTAAGGGTCAACATTTTTATTAATTTCAAGATATAAATCATTGAGAAAAATGGATTGTACCGCTTCATATCTAGAAAGTTTCACTTTACAAATTATTTAAGAAAAAGAAGAAAATGGTTTTTCTCACTTACATGAATGTCCTTCTTCGGTTTCCAGCCACCGATTTTCGGTTCTTTATGAGGTTCTTTATAGGTTTTGGTTTTAATTTGGCAAGATCATTCTTCTTACCAGCATGGACTAACTGTGAAGATGAAAAGGAATGATGAAAAAGGGACTAAAATATATTTTTATATTCGAGGTTTTATTTGTGTATGTATTTAATACACACAAATTTAATCACATTATTTAATCACACATTATTTAATCATAATATAATAGAGGAACTCTGTATCATCAATAATGTAAATCGATAAATTCTTCATTGTTATTCAACTTAGTTTTTTTAATGAAAATTATTATTCAAATGTGATGAGTTTTACAAAACAAGTGACTTACTTGAAAGGCACAAAAAGCCATCAAGAAGATGATTGCAAACTTCATGGTTGAATAATTCGTTGAGCTTCTTCTTCTTCTTTGCAAAGATGAGCTGGAAGTACTTAATCTCAATGTTTAAACCCATCCTTTTTATACTAAATGCTTCCCTCCTCACATGGAATACCGTTTTTTTAGATTCTCATCATGTCAATTGAATGGACACTAAGTAATAACTATAATAAAAAAAGATATTCCATGTGAGGAGAGAAGAATTTACTATAAAAAGGACGGGTTTAAACATTGAGATTAAGTACTTCCAGCTCATCTTTGCAATAAAGAAGAAGAAGCTCAACGAATTATTCAACCATGAAGTTTGCGATCATCTTCTTGATGGCTTTTTGTGCCTTTGAAGTAAGTCACTTGTTTTGTAAAACTCATCACATTTTAATTAGCATTGAATCAAGAACATGTCATCCCAAATACAAATGATTAAGTCTAAACTTATTCGCATTACCTTATATGCAATTATTATTTTTAAAAAACCTATAATACTCAGAAAATTTTAACATTATTATTGATATTTTTGTTTTAATTGTTTAAATCTTGTACCAGGATGCTAGCTGCAACTAAGCTATTGCTGCCTTATAATAAAAGGAACTACAAGTAGTTTTGTCTACCCTCCAGAGCTGCATTAACAAATAATGCTAAATTTGAAAAATGTAATGGCGATTGATAATTTGTAAAATACAACTCTGATTATATATTGACATCAATAAATCATATGAAAAAATTTATTAGCATCAGTGCTTCCTTATTAGTGCTTAGCTCATTAGTTCCTATAATTAAGAGTATACAAATAAACCAAAAATTTGAGCCGGGTTGAAGTTTTAGTGAACTTTTTGCAAAAAAAAAAATTTATTTTGAATTATAAATATTCAGAAGCAAATAAATGTACCTTATGAAGGTAGGCTGCGCCTTATTATTAACCATGAATGTTTAGCTTTAGATATGTTCTGATGGTATGTAATCTGGTTGATATTCTCCGGTAAAGTAGATCTCTCCTTGATAATGCAGTTAAAACTACTTGGCTTAATTTTTAGCATTTTTAGGTGGCACAATATTCTCTTCGTTTTTTCCTTGTTACTAAAATTTAAACGGAAATCGGTAATTCGATAGATACTCGCCACCAAGAGTATATAGTAAAACAATTAGGACATTACAGCCCTCTCTCCATTTACATAATTTATTTAAACCAAATAAAATGCTACTATTTAAATAAAATACAAATTCCAAAGGACCAGAGAGAGTTTCCCTGATTAATCTTCTGTTATTTCTCAAAATTTTAATCTAATATTGGCATTACTGTAAAAATAAGTTAGTGGAATATAATTACATATTTACTTGGCTGGTAACTTCTAAGGTCATAATAATATTACAAGTACTACATGTCCTTAATACATCAGACTAATACAAAAATTTTTATTTTAAAAATATTAATATTTGTTTCAGAAGCTGAGCAAGCTGCCATATTTCTACAAAGCCAACGTGCTGCACTGCTGAGTAGGTCAGTCATTTTTTAATTCTCCCTGTCTCGAAATATCCGAAATAGAATGGGACCAGGTTGTAATTTAATTTAGACGATTTTTTTAATTTAAAATTACAACCTGAATCGTAGAGTTACCGTCATGCTTTTACAATAGTGAGGGGATTTTCGCTATTTATAAATATTATATTTCGTTCAAGCTCTGACATTTCATTATTATATGAAATATTAAATAAAATCTCTATGATGATAAAATAACTATGATGTTGAAGGTTTTATAAAATCTTCTCTTAGATTCGTTTAATGATTAATATCAGCAAAAAGAACTCTTTATTTCAATAAATTATTCTATCTTTTATTCAACTCCATTATCAGAAATAAAACCTTTCAGCAAATTGAAAAACAAAGATTACTTTAAATTTCGATGACTAAAATTTTATGATTTACACTATATATTTACACTGAATATTTACTTTTTATTTAAAAATCTGTATGAAACTTCTCTAAAAGGGGAAAAAATGAGAAACTCGCGTGAATTACAGCTTTTAGAAATTGGAACGTAGTCTGGCGGAAGCGGGAAAAGTTTCGCATATGTGCCTGAATTTCGAATAAACAGGCGATACGTGCTCGGTTTTATAAATGATCTCGTTGTGATTATGTTCTTAGTTCAACCCTTAGGCAGCCGTTGAAGTTTAGCACATCTAGAAAATTTATACACGAATATGTGACAAAATCATTGTATACAAATTTGATTATGAAATAATATCAATCGAAGGTGAATTTCTGTTTCACACTAATTTTGTTTTTCTAAAAGATACAAACAATGGTATTTGTATTATAATAATAGATTCTCAATGCCAAAGTAAGTCCTTAAATGAACAGTTTCGGTAAAGAAAGGAAAATATTTATTTTAATTTAAAAATAGAGATGACATTGAGGCAGTTATAATAAAAATTTCAATAAATTTGTCACCCGGTCTCATCCTTTTCAGTCCGGAGCTCGATTATAAATGCGACACCAAGTGGCGCGAGCCGACTCATTTTTGCAGGTAAAACAAATGAAGTTCAATTTACGATTCAATTTTCGACTTTGCGAACACCGTCCTCATTTAAAAATGAAATTAAGCCATTCGTCTTGATGTTATTGTACTCGAAAGCGAAATTCGCGGGCTTTGAATTTAAATTCAACTCGGGAATTACTTTTTAAAAAGTGACTTTCTCATTTATTGATTTTATTTTCAAATTACATTAAAATATTAAATAATTCTTGATTAAAAATACTGTCATCAAACAATAATTAGTTATACTGAAAATTTATCATAAAAGTCTTGCATTACTGGAATATGTATAATATAAAGATATTATTATACTTATATAACAGAATGCAGTTAAATTTGAATTAATTGACCATTATCATTTTTCGTGATATTTTGTCATAATATTATGACGTGTAAATCAATGGTTTATTAACTTAGGTTATTACAATAAATTATTGGGATCTCGTGGAATAAAAAGGTAAATTATTGTAATATATTTGACATAATTGAATCTCTTACGTTTGGACATACAAAAATTTCAACTAACATAATGAATATAGTAATATTTCTTTTTTTCATCCGATTAAAATTGTTATCTTTCATTATCTATAAAATAACCAGTCGTATAAAACTAAAAAAAGTGAGGTCCAGTTAGTAAAAAATAATCGCCAACTACGGTACGGGGGGAGGATACTATCTGTCCTCGTTAGAGGGAGGATATTAGCTAACAAGAAAAAATTAAGACGGCACGTCGCAATATTGCGAGGGTGTTTCTGGTACGTGATCGTCCATAGAAACGCGGCATCGTCGATTTGATTTATGATCGGAAAACGGCGAGAAACAATAACTTGTACTTCTCCACGAAATAGCTTCTTGAATCCAGAAATGCGAGAGAAAATTTGGTAGCTTTTGCTCTATTTTCAGAAACTTTCTGGAAATGTATTTCAATGAAGTTTATAAGATCTCGAATTAGGATTAGTAGGATTAGTTATATAATCATTATAAAGATTTTTTTCATTCACTCTAAGAATTTATGCATACATTTTACCATGGTAAAATTCATTTATTTTCACTTTAAATTTACCTAAGTTCTCACAGTAATTCAGAAAATATTCCGAAAACTTTTGCTTACTCTGCTTTTGTCTACTCTACACCTAACAGTAGATTTTGTATACAAAGTCTGTGCAGTACATTTAATAATAATTACTTGCAATTATTTAAAACGGGCTGTTTTTCACGGGAAAATTATCAGAGCTTAAAAAGGATTAGCACAGTTTATGTCTAACGTGCACCCCTTTTAATTCTGTGAATTATCAGAGCAAAGCATTTTGGCAAGCAGTGTAGGCGTTATTGTTGTAAATGGCGTTGGCTATCGTAAACAAGACACGGATTGGATAGGGGGTGGGTTTTGTGGCTGCAGTAACTGTACAACAACCCCGGCAGTGTAGTGTCGTGTCGCGAACGAGCCATCGTAACTGAATTATTTCGAGAGAGGGCAAAGTTCTGTTAGAACTGGACGACGTTTTACGGTGTGTGACCTTAATATCACATAGGCGAAAATCAGGGGTGCACAAAACGTTCAACCCAACTGACTCAAAACTTATTTTCTTTTTATTTCTTTTATATAAAATAATTCAATTTCATCTACAAATCACCTAACAAATCAATTTCGGAGAACAACTACGGCCTGTAGAACTTTTTTAACAAAAAAATGTGATTTTATTGTGGTGATTGCGAAGGATCCTCCTCCGAAATCTGAGTACGGATCGAGGCTTGTTTTACTGTGACGAACTCCCCGATTAAATATTAACTTGTGGGGTCCATTGTAGAGCTTTGTAAAACTTTACTTCTCAAAGTGGGTGGAGGAGTTGGAAGTGGGTGGAATAAACTAGAGATAGATAAGGGAAAAGCCTTCGGGCAGACTCATCGATCGAGTCTTTCTTGCCTCCTCTTTTTTGAAATTCCTGTTTACGGATACTCTAGACCCCCTAGACTCTGGGGAAGAACGAAGGCACTTCGTCCTCAGAAAGTAACATTAAACATCGATACCAACGCTTAACGTCTACACCGATTATACCACTTTACTTGTTGTAAGGGTATTTTGTGCGATAACATTTTTTGTCATATAAATTTCAAGTATGATGGACATTCTTTTTTTCTCTAAGATGTCAAAGATATTAGATATTATACAAAAGTTAGTTTAAATAATTTAAATTGTCCTTATGTAATTTTTCCCAAGCATTCTTATTTTCTCGTTTATGCTGAATCGTCAATATTATTGTTAGAACAAAAACAACGAAGATTTATGAACTTTATTCGTATATAGTATTCATCCCTTTTTTTTTGGTTCTGACAAGTCCCTCTGTTTTTTCTTCCCACACAGGAAAGCGCGTGTCGTTACTTTCCCATAGAATTTATGTAGCTTTCCCTGTGGTCTGACCGCACGCGTAGTTATACTACTATTTTCTGAAGGAAAGAGGGGCAAAGTTTGACGGGGGTGGATATATTTATCAAGAGTTTCTAAACCGAAAACACAGATATGGAAAATTGAATAAGTTTATTAAAAAATAGATTTTACAGCTTAGAAATAATTATATAAAAAATTGGTTTTAGAATTTTTATATTTTATTCAAAAAGATAAAGTTTTAAATCGGAAACAAATCGAAAATTTGGTCGTGTGTCATTCTCTGCTTTCTATCATTTTTTTCTTTTTCTTCTCTCATCTTTTCAGTCTCATGTTCTCTGGAGAAAGTCTGATGACATTATAAAATATGCAAACCCTCCGTCGCTGCGGTTAGTTACTTGACGAAGCATTCTCCCTTCTTCTCTCCTTTCAAATCTCGTGATGAAATGTGTTTATTTTTTAAATAAGACATTTGACGCGAGAAAAGCTTCATAGATTAAGTTTCTCAGTTGACAATAAATTTGACTATTTTTATCATTCTGAAAGCGTATGAAGATGTGAAAATTTAAAACACTAAGAATCGCATTATTATTACACTTATTTTGCTATTAATGATAGTAAAGTGAAAAAATAGAAATTAAAATTAAATTTATGTCGTTGCGTCAAATTAACTTTTCCTAATATTTGTCTTAATAACTAGAAGCACGTCATTGCGAAGATCCTAATTATATCTTTCAAAGACGATAATTAAGTTTGTCCTCTCTATCAAGTCACTTTAACTTGGTTAAAGTAGACTGATTACAAGAGGGTAATGAAGAATGAGGGTGTAGAAAATTCATAAATGTTAATTAGAAAAAGTGTAATAATCTGGAAGCTCTTAAATTTCACGGAATAAAAATCATCAATATCTTTTTAATTGAAGGCTCTACATAAAGTCAATAATGCGGTTATTTGAAGAGAATAAATGGATACTAAATACGGAAGGCCTCGGGTGTAAAAGAGAAGTTCAGGTGACTGATTCCGAGTCTCGATTATATATACCTTCACCCTTTGCCAGTTCTCACGTATCTAATTACGTAGGCACGAGAATTCAGTTTGTTTGCTCTCCGCGCCTTTCGAGCCCTCTGACGAAAGGGCTTTAAAGCTTTGATTAAATTAAGGTCGCTAGAGCAAGTACTTTCGGCTACTTAGTACTCCGTTTTTTCACTCAATGCTTGTCACTAAATAAGAAAAGTGATCTTACTATATGTATAGGGGCAATTAAATTGTCAACTAATAATAATAATAACAATAAAGATATTAAAATGTCGATATCCAAGCGTTGAGATATTTTCGTGAATGGCCTTATATTTTTATAAGGTCACTGGGGGCTCTACATCAAGCTTGATAATACATATTAGAAAGCTCAAATAAATCTCACTTTTTCTTTCTTTTATCTTATGTAAAAAAAAAAAATATATATATATATATATAGAGAGAGAGAGAGAGAGAGTAAAACTTTAGTCCCTGGAAGCCTAAATTACGTGCCATATATCGGAATATAAAAGTTTGGGTTGGAAGATGAGTTTAAATTTAGACTTTCCGTTGGGACTTATTCGTCTATCTATATAGAGAAACAATAGAAGGTCGACCTGACCATCCCGTCATTCTCACTTTCCTCTTATTCCTTTTGTCCAAGTTTACCTTGAAGAGAGATGACATACCCCATGTCCAAAAATAACTTTGTAATCCAAATTGTCTCTGAAGCTGGTGAAAATGAAAGTGAAATTATGAGTAAGAGGGATGAAAGAAGAGAGAGCAACTTTTCGCACTGTACTAGAAACAGGAGAGAGTATGGTTTACCCATTTATTCTTTGAGGAAAGTTGAATTAAAACCGTCTAGACAATCTCAACTGGTAATCTAAGGAAATTGCTAACTCTCCAAGTATTTCCTGACTGATAGAAAATTATCTTTTACTCGTTTCTTTCATTCGAAGTTTAATTCTACAGGATTCAAACAATTTGGGACATTTTTATTAAAATTCTTATAAAACTAATTAGTCGGCTTAAAATACTTCTCAGTGAAATTGTAATTTATTTAAAGCCGTTACAATTGAATTAACAACTTGGAATTTGATTGCATAAAACTTTTTAAAGTAAGGTTCCGTGTTGAACAGTTACAAAGTAAAAATAAAAAATTAAAAGTAATTGTAACGAGAATTGTAAGATTCTTGTATCAAAAATTAGACAAATTTCCAGGTCGGATGACATCAAAAAACGTTCCAAGAAAATTGTTAATTGCTGAAAACGAACAAGAAGTGGAAGAGACTTTTTTCACTTTTTTATCGGGTGGGTGAAATTGGCGGCACTTTAGTTTTGTGAATTATAGAGATGATAATGGTGAGGTATTTGATGCTAAGAATTCCGCGGTATTTCTCATATATGTACAGAAACATACAGTTATGGGATTATGCTTGTGAGATGTGACAACTCGGTCCGTGCAAAAAAATTGCAATTTACGAGCCACGACTCGAGCACGATGGGGGAGCTAATTGTTAATTATATGACTACCGTTGAAAGTGCAAACGGAATAACCACGTTTTCCCCTTGAGGCAAGGGTTGAACGCAGTGGAATGTCTGCGGCGACAGTGTTAACCTTATACCCTGAAAAATACACATTTTACCTTTATTCCTGTAAATTAGTCAGATTTAATTTCCCCTGTGCAAAACTATGCGTAGTTACTTAACAAAAAAAAAAAAAAACATTCTTATAACATTGCAGCAATATAACCAGTTTTAAAATTAGTTACATATAAAGTTACACTTAAATATTTTAAAATAATGGAGGGATAAATATCTGAAATTGATCTATTTTCATTTGGCAGTAACCCTTAAAAAAGTTACCCTTTCCCTTTCGGTGTACATCGGCCGAGTTCGGGTTCGCGAAGATGGGAAGTCGTGAGACTCCACGAGCTTTCAGAATCGCGCACGCTATTCAGTGCCGCGGTGACTCTCGTTGTGGATGTGTTGTTTTGTGTCCGTGTTTTTTTTTCGGGTGGAAATAAGCCGGCTTTAACGAAAACAACATTGAAACGTGAAATACGAGATCCTCCGTTCTGGCATCGGCCGGAAGCCTCGACGTTACCAAATTTAAATTCGTTCCAATATTGTCGGGAGCTTTCGAAAACTGGATGTCTATAAAATAATACCCTACCGAAAAAATGGTCTTTATTTCGGACTCGTGAAAATCCCGTGACAATGTGAACATTTTTGTGGGTGCTCAATTTTTAGTCCAAAAGAAAATCCCACGGATACGGAGGCCAAGGTAATAAAATAATATACAGCTTGAATGGATAAGGAAAATTAAGATATTAATAAATATTAATATTAATAAATAAAAATATAACTTTAAATTTAAATATATCATGAAATTAAAATAATTTGGACTAGATTCATATGTTTAGAACAAATTTTTTATCGATGTTTAATAACTAATAGTTAATTGCAATAGAATTACCATTTTGAATGATAAAGCAATTTTCTTGAATCAGTTTAAGATAATTTTATTATAGAGCTTCGATTAAAGATTAAATATTTATAATTACCTCCCCCTTTTGTTTTATGGACTCTTAAATATAATAATAGACATGTGACATGTTTGTGGAAACCCAATAATAATGAATTGTAATGAGCAATGTTGGTAAAAAATACTGTCAATATACTTTAACTTGTAGTTTTAAAATTGAAGGAATATTTTTTGTATGAATGAGTAGAATATTAACTCACATTTTGCACATTATCAGATTATGTTTAAATACTAAATGTATCTATATTTGATTTCGTGGGATTGGCTCTGTTTTCCTCGGCTAACGTTCCAGCGCCCGTGATGTTTAATTTTTTATTCTGTCGCAAAAGCAAAACGGTTTAGCAGCAGCAGTTCTCTCATTGGATTTCGCAGAGAGAAAAGTGGAAATAAAAATCTGGCGCATAAAAGTATAATAATTAATGTTTGATGAAAAGACTCTTTTCATGGAAAAATTTCAAAGAATTTTATTAAAAAATTACTCGAATAGTTAATTCAGTCCGATTCAATTTGTAAAATAATTTATTTACCAGAAATGTAAATAAAATAGTATTATATTTCTATAGTTGTTAACGAGCATATAAACTCGTTTTAAAAAAATTCTTTTAGTATTGGAGAAAAGTTTCTTAAAAAGATGAAGAATTCTTAACATTTCTCTTTTTTTTTTGCTCTCGGCATATATGAAAGCTTCTCTTAATGCGTAAAGGAACGGACAAAACGTTGATTGCAGAGATAAAGTTCTTCCCTTGAAATTACACTCTTCTTGTTATATTACGCAATCCGTTAACTAGAACATCTGTCGGCTACTTATAAAAAAATAATTGATAAATAAAAAAGCAAAGATAGAAAATTATCTCTGAAATACAGATAGAACTCTTTCTGAAAAGTATTGTAGATTCTTTAATAATATTTTGAATATTCAATGATTTTGAAATTGAAACCGTACACTTTTAAAGGTTGATTTTGAAATCTCCCAATTTAGAAACCGTAAGCTTTTAACACTTAAAAAATCAAAGTTGAAGTATCATTAGGTATACAATTTTTAAATGCTAACATTCAAACTTACTGGGGAAATAAAAAAAAAATCATGCAGTCCTTTACTCGATTTCTATTCACAGTGTATAGCGTTCTGAATAGGAAAGTCCAAGTTAGCGACTTAACTGAAAAAGTTTGTCACCTTTTTATTCAAGCGTTGTTTAAAGTTCAGACAGAAGAACAAGAAAGAAAAAAGTGATTTTATTAAGTAGAAAGAGGTGAGATGTTCCGCACTTCGCCGAACAAAAAGAATATTATTGAGTTGAACTTTTCTGAAATCGGCCAGCATATTGAAACGGCGACGAGATTTGTTCTCGCCCTTTCCTTTTCACGAAAAGCTTAAAAAGTTCCAGCTAGGGATTCACTGCATGAGTGAAAAATATGTGTACAATACACAATATACAAGGAAAATTGCATAAAATCACAACAAGCTCAAACATCAACGCGTTCTGATCTTTTATTCAGTTTCATTTTAGCATTGCTCCCAGGCTTAGGTAAAAGTATAACTTGAAAAATGTGATATTTGCTGTAGTTGATGGAATTTTATTCGGTTTTCTCTGTCGAGAAAGGACATAAGAGACATTTTCTAAAATATAAATTCGTTTCTTACGTATATACATAATTATAGATTTTGAGAAATCTATTTTTACATGTATTCGGCAAATAATTGAGGTACACTTATAATTGTAAAAGATAATTTAATCATATAGAAGACAAATAGTTTTCAGTCTCCCAAAAGCTAAGAATCGTTGCAAACTCGCTTTGGGTTTTCAAAGCTCGGTGATCAAACGCCAGCTTACTTATTTTTGGATTACGGGATTCAGTGGGAATGAAACGAATGTAAAAAGACTACCACATCCGTGGAAACCCGTACTTTGAATTTACATACAGTTTACGAAAAATACAAAGTTACCTATTATAGGAAAATCGTAAACAATGATAATAATTAATAATTATTGCTTGTATTTTCATCTGCATAAGATATTAAATTTACATTTTTTACGTAGAAGCACACATAAAAGATCAATTAACAGCACATAATTGATTGTTGTTTAGAAAATACTTTAAATCATTTTATAATGAGTTTATAGTTGAATAAATTCATGAAAGTACATATTTGATAACAATGAATGAATTATGTATATAACTCAGCATGTTTCAAGCAGATAGAAATTATAATTAAACAACATTAACTATTTAAATGGATGATATGTGCATTGTACAATGACGTCAATGACACGCAAATCCTCTAGTATATAGGTAATAAATTGAAGAATTTAATTAATGTTTTAAATAATGCAATATATATTCGCTCTGAAGTCAGTGAAGATAAATGTTAGCTAGAAATTATTGTTACCGTAGCTGTGTTATGAAACTACATTGTCGTTATCGCGATTGTAAAAGCGATCTATGCAGCTATTTACAATTTACAATATAGGTAATATATCTAGAGGACCAAATCAATTCTCATGCATAATTTTAGATAAAAGATAGTATTAATAATTCTCCTACGATTTCAATTTGAAGCTTTTACAAAATTTGACAGTTATAAATGATTAATAAGCGACAAAAATTATCCTAGTTAATTATCTTTCTGAAATTTTATTCAAGAATTCTGACTGCATACATTGTGAAAGATATTTATGGTTTTCTACGTCAAGAACTAGTTTGGCTGAACAGTTCTTAAACTTTACACGTTGTGCAACACAAGCAATTTTTCCAGGGGTAATTTGCCTCCTTTTAGTGTCTTGCTATAAACAAGAACCAGCAGAGAAAGCTCCCATCAAACCATTGTTACGGCTCTGCTGTCCCTCAAGTGAACTAAGCTCACATGCATGGTTGTAAGCTTTGAAGAATATACAAATAAAGCATGAGAACATTTCCTGAATGTATAGTCAAATCGCGGGCAATTATACTTCAAGGACTCCAATTCTGCACTTAATAGCATACAGGTTCCAATTAACTCTATTCCTTGCACAAATCTTCTCAGAAAATGATACGCTCTCCTTTTTGGGCGATATTATAATTTGAATTTATTCTGATAAGATAACTAACTATTCTTCGGGGTTTATTGAATTTAAGAACTAGACTTTAAGGAGATTTTAAAAATAATATCAAAATCGATGCAATACTATATGGTTATAGCAATTGTGATGTTACTGGAAGCTTACTCTTCAAAATTCAAATCGGATTCAAATCCATTTCCATCGATCATGTAAACGCGAACCCGAAATTTCATGGTGATGCAAGCTGCGATCTTCCGCTCGAATTTCCGCTGGAGGATTTAACGGACACGCGACGTGATATTCGCCAGCGAATATAGAGTTATGAATTTGAGTTTTTAAGCTTTTACGGATCGCTACAACTGTTTTCATTTATCATATTACGTACTTATTACCAAGAATATTTACAACGATCGTAAACTCAGTTCTGTTCAAAATTATTCTTTTCCGTCAATAATAAAGAATTTCAACTACTATTTCATAAAATTAGATTTATTTTTTTTTTTAATGCTAAACTTCAAATTAATTTAAAAATGAAAATATACGCATGAAAATGTAAATTTGTTCTCATAAAGTTCTCAAAAATTATTATTCATTTATCAAACTCGTCAGGAGTTGTAATTAAAAACCTAAAAATCTCATTAATAACTGTCGCGGTGTGTTAATGAAAAATTCAATAAAAGAAAAAACGTTTCCAATTTTTTCACTCTTACATAACTGCACGAAATAGATTTAACTGAAATTTGTAACACAATAGGGTTGACCATTTATTCTGAAAGCACTGATTTGAAATTTTTCGCTTCACTCCACCTACTCCCTGTTCTTCCGTTTTTATTTTATGGGAAGACACTTCAGTGATAATGGAATTCCTCCAACACGCAGGGAACATAATTCTACAATTCAAGTTCACTTTAAGAGTTTAAGTTCGTTCAATTGAGTTTCGAACATCCCTCAGCGACTTGGGTGGAGCTTATTATTATTTCTCTCAGTTGCAAAAAGTATAATATAATATATAATAATGTCAACAGAAGCAAAGTAATAAATTATAAACTTCAAGTCTGACTCTTGCGATGGTCACTTTCAGCATATACAGCATATATGTCAGCAGAGAGAAATGTGTTTTCGATGGTTGAAAATTTCCATATTTCAGAGGCTTCGCCTCGTTATAAAGTAAAGGGAGGTGAAAAAAAAATTGTAGAAAGTTACAAAATGCAGATTATCTTTGTCAATCGAGTTTCCAATCGATTTTATTGATAAATGACGTACTAAAAAGCGAATATGGAAGAAGAAAATTTTTCGTTGGCGTTTTAAAATGGTCACCAACGTGCAAAGAAAAAGTAATGCTTGAAAGTGGTGAACTTTTAACTGATTAAATGTAACTTGGAACAAACTTACGAAGAAAGGTTGCAAAAAGAAAATGAAAAATCGGAATCGAATGGAAAAAGTACTTCTTTAAAAGATTCAGAAGTCAATGTAGTTTTATTTAGTGCTATAGACAATCTCAATTCCGTAAACTGAAAATTTAGTTCATCTATTTATTTTAAATCCGAAAAGACGCGAATTACGTTAATTATTTTCTTGTCATTGCATCAGTCTTTGTTAACTTTTACAATTGTTTATAATTTAATTATATATTTTTGTGAAAAAGTCTACTAATTTATTTTGATCATCAAATTAGTAGAAGTTAATTGGAATTGGAATTTCTGTAGTATTTACTGTTTACTATTTACAATTAGCTCTTCAGATCGAGTTAGAGCTCTGACGAGGTCGAAGTTTGTTATTACTCTAGCAATCTAGTATTATTCTAATTTATTTTGCTCATTCTTGCTCATGGATTTCAGTTCGGTATTGACTCTCGAGTGGAGAGGTCGTATAAAAACCAAAATGAGACACCTGTATAATTGGTACCGGGCTCGCGATTCTTTATAAGTTCTAAAGTATTATTTCTAGTTCTAAAGTACTTATACTACTAAGTG
Source organism: Synergus itoensis (assembly GCA_904066005.1). Lineage (NCBI taxonomy): Eukaryota > Metazoa > Arthropoda > Insecta > Hymenoptera > Cynipidae > Synergus > Synergus itoensis. Next base: position 1,411,092 of record CAJFCP010000124.1, on the reverse strand, counting down.
GTTCAGTTGCGTCGGGATCGAGCCTATATCTGTGCCAATTTTCCAAAAGTTGGACTTCAACTTTTGTAGATGAGTAAAAATTATATCCTCGCTTATCCATGTCAGATCTCTCATTATTTCCGCAACAAAAATGTGGACAAACCAGTCATTCTTGTACTGCTTTGACCCCATTGCATCTAAACAGATAATTTATTTATTTTTTTCGAAAAGATGAATGTCTACTTTATGTTTGCATCAAGATGGCTATAAATATATCTCAAAATAAAGTAATTTGATTTGAACATATGTCAACAGATGTCCAGTGGTGTGTGGCTTCGATGTCATTCTGTCTTAATGCCGCTGACTGTGCTGTCGCTACTCTTACTGGTGGGAATCCATCTTCCATACGTTGTAGCACAATGTGGACCCTCTGCACAAGAAAAGCAAGACAGGCAGAATAAGCTAGCCCTCTATAAAGTCACCCTGAAGACATACTGGTCTAGAGCACGCTTCCCCAGACATTATCCCGAATGGAAACCTCCTGCTCAATTCGGCAAACTTGTTGGTAAGTCGACTTGATGATAAAAACATTATTTTCCACACAGTTTAACAAAATAGTCATTCAATTCTCGTATTAAATTGAATATAGTACATTTACGTTGAGAGCAGAGTTAGTTAATTGTATAATTCTAACTAAATAGATTCTATAGGTTCATTTCGTCCTAAAATAGAATTTTATAGTTGTCAATTTAATTTAAATTAATAAATCAATCAATCAATCAGTAAATTAAGTAAACCACTGAATCATTTAATTTAAAGTGTCAATGCAACGAAAGCAACATTTCGATAGAATATCAGAAAATGGATTAACTCGAGTAGTTCCTAGAATTACAGAACGAATTTCACTAACTGATTCCATTTGCTATCCAACCTAAATTCTCCTCGCCATGTAGATGAATGGGTTGCGTACTTAACTACTTGCTCCGGGTCCAATTGCCGACCTGGGTCATCTGTTATTATTGTAATGAAATCCCAAATTATTTCGAAAATTGTAGGCTTGACAGAATTTATGGTTCTCTATTTTCCTAAACGAAGTGCTTTTTTTTCTCAAAAACGTTATTAGTGAACAATAAGAGCACCAGATTGTTTTTTTTACTTCATTTTTTATTTTAGTGATCAACTAAGTGATTTTCAGAAAAGAATCAAAGACACAATCAGATAATTTTTAGTTATTTCAATTATACAGAAAAGAATCATTAAGTGGGATGAACCCAACTATTATTGCATTTTATGAGTTCGAATGAAAAGTGAATCGTGTTTTAATTACGATAATAACTTCGTTTATAGATTCCGTATACAAAACAGAATAGTTCAGTTGAAATGATGAAGAATATGTTTGTTTGCTTTACAGCAATGAGAGAAATTGAATTAAAATTTCACTCAATGTTACTGACCTGTGTCAAAATGGTCAAAGTTCGAAAATGCAGTATAACGTAAATACTTTAAAAATAATGTTTTCGCTACATTGCGAAACATGATGTGTCATTTCGCTTGAGATTTCGAATGAACACTGTTCATGTTGAATTTAACTGAAATACTGAATATAATTACCCGTGTGGAAATGTGCCCAGATTAGCCCATACTATAATTGGGCGCCAATGTGTGCCCAACTGGGTAGCCCAAATATGAAAAAAAATTAAAAAGATTCGATTGTTTTCATTATATAATTAAATAAATGCAAAGTGTGATTAATACTGCCCTTTTTTCAATAATTCATATTCCTGAATTATTAAACCTAAAGTTTCTAGAGCCAGTCACTGTTTAGTTTATACTTAAGTTTTTTTCTAGCTTAGAAACGACGAAGAATAATTAAATTTAAGATTTGATATCGATTGGTTCATGTTTTAAATATGTTTAATTATAATTAATCCATAATTTGTTCATTTGTTAAATATATCGATCCGTTCATATGTAAAGATTAAAAAAAAGCAATAAATCTTGTTTGTGCAAAAACAAGTTTTCTTTGTAATATACTTGACATAAAGATTAACCAATTTTAATATTTTATTGTTAAATGGTCAGTCCACATTCAGCCCAAATAATAACTGGGTAGAAAAAATATTGCCCAACTTGGGCCCAACTAGTTTCCCCTAATATGGGTTTTAGTTGGTATGAGCGTTACAACCCAAAATGGGCCCCACTTAGAGATCCCACTTGGGCCCCAGTTGGTACTTGGGCAAACTATCTGGAACCCAGTCTGGCCCCAGTCGATTTTTCCACACGGGTAATTTAGAAGTTATTCAATAATGTGAATCCTCTCATATCTGAATTTCACAAATTGCTTGTTAATTTACTCTTGCTTTAATTAATAATGTGCGATATGTAGTATTGAAAAATGAAAGGGTTTGATTAACATCAACGCAATGTTCAGTTAAATAGATACTTCTTTTTTATATATTTTAAAAGATCAATTTTCGATGACAATACCTTTCTTTGAATAATTTTGAGTAATAAAATTTCTTTATGAGTGCAGAGACAAAGCAAAGATTTAAGGAGATATGGCAATAATTCTCTATTGTTTGTTTGTATTTCGCGACAATTTCATTTATATTTAAGGCATCCTTTATAATGCTGGATTCATTTACGTTGCCTTCTAAAAGATCTCGGTATAAGCTTTTGAAACTGATAACAATGACAACTAAGAAACGTTACCTCGTTTACAACAAGCGATTTTCTTTACGTCCTAACGAGACGTTGTGGAATCTAATAAAACGCGCTTATGGCAAAGGGAAGTTCGTTATTGTCACCGACATGCTTGTGAGAGTATTCACAAAAAAAAACAAAATAATGAATATTTGTCATACCTTTTTTATTATTAAATTGTTACATTTAAATTAAAAGCATTTCTTCAAAAATTGCAAATCATCATTTTTAACTTTACTGATAAAAATTCACGCATTACATTGATATTCAATTTTTCAATTCAGTTATAAACAAGTTCAAAAAACATGTGAGGTAAATTTTAAATTCTCAAATTTTTTATATGTATAACTCAGATGTGTTAGATGTTCTAAACGTTCAAATGAATATTTTTTCTCGATTGTTTTTGAAACCATAAAAAATATTAAAATATTCACGGTTTACCCTTTTAAAAAGAAAACGTATTTGTAGTTGAAACAATTCGATTATTTTTTTTGTATTGATTCATATTTTTTTGTAATAAAATATTTTAAAACGAAGGGATTTTGCAAAATAAAGAAGAGTATTATTTCATAACAAATAAATGCTTTGTTTTGTTGATAAAATTCTATCGTATGCAAACAATATAGAAAATATTACCAGCATTCTTTATACTATAATTTCATTTGCACATTAACTTAACCGCGCTTCTTCCATATACATCATTCTCTTAAAATAAAAAGTTACATTAAATTTACAAGGCTCCCATATAATTATAATAACAATTATTTTCAACCCTCTGAAAAGCAAAATCTGACCATACTCTGCACAAAACAAGAACTTTTCATCTTTTCATTTCAGTCAAGTTCTTTTCCAAACGACTGTCTTTTCAAAGTCCCGTAGAATTTCCTCGTGGAAAAAATGCCTGGAGTGTTACTCTTGAAGTAAAAAACACGAAGCCCTCGACACGGACGGTTCCTCTTGTCCTCCATTCGAATACTGAACTAAAAATTGCTTGAGTTCTCTTCCTGTTTTGCGTACAAGCTTAAATGAGAGAGTGAAAAGCAGGAAGGAGAGAGAGATAGAGAGAGCGAGATGGGACGTAAAAAAAGGAATAGAGCAACAGGGATGAGACGACTGTGAGGGGTTTAAAGAGTGAAGAGAAAACTGACTTCGCAGAGCGCGACTAGCGCATGGATCTAATAATAATCCTAGTTTCCCCGTCTCTGCACCCTCAAGCTCCACCTTTTGCTCTCAGCCTTTCGTGTACATCCCGATTCCACTCTCTGAGAAAAAAAAATACAAACGGACGTAAAACTTATGCGGGACACGTAGTTACATATATTTGTGAACAAGTATGTGTGCGTGTCTCCAGAATACTCAAAAGAAGAATAAAATTAGGGTCGGACCTCACGAAGCGTCTACGAGAAAGAAAATCGTTTCCTCAACTTTTTTTTTTCTGGTCACTATCATAGATCACCCGAAGACCAGAAAAATCTTCAATGAAATTCCAAGTCCTGATCTAAACGATTTTAAATTTTAGTGGTTGCAATTCTATGTGTAGGTTGAAGCCCTTTTCAGATTCTCATTGTTATCTAGGAATTAAAGTGTTGTTTAAAATGATTATCCAACATACATTTATGTATGACAGAAATAAGAATTTTCCATGTGATCTAATTATGGCGGACGTGCAGATTTCAGAAAACAAATTAACGCTCGGTTTGAAATAATATAGTTCGTGCATTAAATCTAAACGGATTAAATTATGCTTTTTAGTCTAATTAGGTAAATAAACAAGGACACGAAATACGACGCGAGAACGCGATATATATGTATGTATGTATACATATACCTATACAGAGTTTATTTTCGTATTAAGGCGTCTGTGAAAATGGGGAAAAGTTCGTGGACTTCTGTCCCCTGATCTAGTTCGCCCCTGAGTGGTAGTAGTTAAGATTTCTCTTGAAAATCCCAAGAGGCTGCGGTAGCTGCAAGACCTAATTTGCATTCGCAAGGAGTAAAGGCGGTGTGTTTGTCAAGCAAACGGAAAAGGCGTGTATAGAACGTAAACAGCTTTTGGTTTCACATACTCTATATGACAATGTGCTTTCCATTCTCGTGCAAATTATCCTTCAACTCATCATTGATGTTATTTGTTATCTGTATTTTTATCATATTTTAAAATATCCCTTTGGCACCTTATTATTCTTTTTGCAAATTAGAATACGTGCAGCACAGTTTTGTATACCTGCATATTGTGCTTTTGTTCTGTGGACTTTTCACAAACTGAAATTTTCATCTGGTAACCCAAAGAGGTTTGAAGTAGGTCGTAATTTAGACAAAAAGACTGTTATCTCAGCACACGAGAAACCTAGATTGGTATGAGACTCATGCTCTGCTCTTGAACACACCCTTTGTTATCCCTTCGTTGTCAAAACTGCTGTATCGGGTCTTTAACTAACAACAATAGCGACAAATCGTCACTAGTGTGTCACGTTTCTGTATTTACGTCTATATACTTCGGCTCACATTTTTCTCCCTTTTTTTTCTCTCTCTCCCTTTCTCTCGTTTCCTTTCTCTGAGAACTGCACCCTCAATGGACAGTATTTGTATTGTACTTGGAGTACGCGATGGACCTCCTCATTCCATCTCGTTACCACGAATTCAACTCGAAATTTTAGTCCCTTTCTCCATATGTAGTTAGGTTCAACGCGCGGCTCGATCCGCTGATACGCGAATGAATGGATGTGTATAATCTGCAAATCTATCTCTACATATATACGAACATTCATGCGATAGGACCAGCTCCAAAGTGATTCATACGCCCCGACTCGTGTACGGACAAAAATTCTAAAAAAAAACTGGACTCGAGAGAGATAAAGCCTCATCCAATTGCCAAATTGAATGTTTTTTAATCTTCATTTGCAAATTTGAGAATATACTATTCCAAATGAATTTCCGTTCTTTCTTTACTGACAGAGGAATCAACTTAATTTACTGGATCCATTTAATTTTTCCCTGGTACCATTTAACTTGTTTAGAAGCAGATTTTTTCAGAGGTCTCTTTTTTTCACACATCTATCATTTCATCACATTTTCCTATTTGACTCTGAAGTTTTAAAATTCGTTTTATCATGTGATATAAAATGCAGCTGATTTAAATGTTTTTGTATCTTCTATAGTTGAGGCGAGGGTGAATGCCTAATTTTATTGGGAGATGAATACGTTATTACTGTTGTTAGGGAGAATCACGTACTAGCCAACGTTGATTTCCTCTTGTAATAGTCATTAAATTACAATTGCATTACGCATTAGCTTTGGGATTGTGTTTGCTTTACAATAAAGGGTGGTTAAATTATTTAAAAGGGAAGCAGAATTTGTAGTGACTTGAAAAGTTTATCTAATCATAAGGTAATTAACAGCAAATCAGTTAAAATTCGTAGTGGTTAATAAACTTTCTTTTAGAATAGTTCGATTTCAATAAATGAGGTAAATCACTCTCGGTTCAGAGATACAAATGCTCAGAAAGACAGTATCAATTTTCACAAACATATCCATAATTCATACAAACAGTCTAATGGATACAAGAGCTGTTTCTCAAATCAGCGGTCGCATAGTTCAAACTCTATATATCTCCAATTTTCCACCCTTGTCGGAACCGTACGTATAAATTTGGCAAAGTACAAAACATGGACGTCAATATGTTTCGGAGAGCCGAAGAGCGATCAATTGAATCCAGGCAGTCGAACGGTATAGTTTTCATAGTAGATGCAGTGTTATGTTCTGTATAGAATAGACCATATAGAGAATAGACATCGTACATATTATGTAGAAAATAGCACCAACTGGTATCAAGTGTGAGCGAAAATTCCTTCAGAATCTATTGGAAAAAGCTGTCATCTATTTTTCTGTCAAGGTATTTGAAGACTCAGTATCGATTTAAAAACTGACTTATACGGCCAAGATTTGACACACCGCATCAATTTCTATTTCCATGTGAAACTGTATTGAATCGAATTTTAGGTTGATCATATACCCGCTTTTCACGTATCGCCCGGAAAAATTTATATTCTAAAAGCTTTGTGCATATTTTGTGGATGTTTGCTAAAGAAGAAGTTCTGCAAGAACTGCAAATCAAATAATGAATAATAAAACGTTTCTTCATGATGGAATTTTTCTTGTTAGATGGCACATTTTTTTATAAATTATGTTTGTCGATATTGGTTTTGTGCTCTTCAATTTCTTATCTCGCACCCAGACAAAGTATCATCACTGCTTCTTGTCGAAATCAGGATTCTGAAGTAGACAAAGAGGAGCAATCGATTATTTTCCTGACCTTCTTGATACATATCAGTTCTCCCAGCTCTGAAGAACTACTTACAGCTTCTTTTTCTCCATAGACGAGGTTATCCTTTCCTCCCTTTATTTTTCCGTTTTTTTTTTCATTTGTCTCTCGTTTTTCTTTTTCTTCTTTTATTTGCTCTTCGTCATCTTTCCTCCTCGAGCAGCTTGACGTCGTTCATATCGGGATTTTTGCCGAACGACGTGGCATGCGTTTCTTCCTTCGTATATAATAACGAACCGAGAATGCGAAAAGCTTGGTTAGTCGTGTTATTAGTTCCGGCAGCGATAAATTCTTTAAGCACCTTCCCCACAGTTTCTCGGACATCGTAGCTAACTATAAGTCCAACCAAGCAACGGCCACCTTGCTTCCAACTGGACTCTTCGAAACGTTTCGAATCATGTCGACGTGGGCGCAATAATAAACTTTCCTGTTTTATTAACGAGCTATATACGACGATTTTCTGCAAAGGGGGAAACCCTGGGGTTGAAATTTTTCCTTATGATGGAAGGGGACAGAATTTACTACTTTACTTGAGGAAAAACGAAGAGTTACTGTTAACAGCTTACACGGATGGGGAATATGTTGTAAATTTGGTTTAACTACCATCATAAAGAGGAATCTTATTAGATTTTCCAACTAGAGTGCTATTTCGCCGTACCTAATTGAAAGATTAAGTAATAGCCCTTTTGCGGTGTCGAGAGTCGCCTGAAATATTGAAGAAAAATTCATAAAAATAATTATAGACGAAAAACTTCAAAGAGAAATATATTTCAGATTTATAGAGAGCCGAATTTACAAATTGGGTCTGCTCGTTAGAGAGGTTGAATAAATTCCTATTTTGAAAAAAGAGATTGGAAAAGATAACATATTCTTTAGCTTGTGCATTTGAAGTAAGAAGAAAAATATTTTACTGTATCAAAGGAAAAATCAAACATGTCGAAATGTTTATAGATAGAAAAAGCCTTTGAAGAACTGCAAGCGTTTGAAAGATTGACCAAATGCTTGACAGAAAAGTATTGGAAAATGCAATATGTCTCTTTAAAGTTGAATCAATTCTCCGAGTAAGATTTATACCTACAATTTCTTTCTACACTCTGTTGTTTGATTTATTTTAGCATATCCTTTTCACACATTGAACACTAAATTTTAACTGCTTAACCTATATTCGGCCAAGGGTGGAATAATAATATTTTCTAATATGTCTATTCTTGTAAAATTCATTTAGTAAGTTTTAATTATATTCAATTTTCAATAAAACAGTTGTTCGTAAAGTTTCTCTTATAGAAACTCAAAATACAGAACTAAAAGTAAATATGAGAAATATTTCCATTAATAAATATAACAATAGACTCCACATTGGACATGATGTTAAGTAAATACCTCGGTAAATGTTTTTTAAATTGGATTCTGTGGAAACAACAGTTTCGTGGAAATTTGAAGGGTTTTTGTGGTTTTCTGTATAAGAGAATGTTGTACGGAGAATAAAATACCACGCATACCACAGAGTTCTAAAAACATTTTGCTTAATTAAGTGCGTTGCAAATAGACAGAATAATACATGTGCTTTAAATTAAAAATATATTTTTTTGCGTATTTTATTATTACTACTTGAACATTTTGAAACTCTGAATAATTAAATTAATTAAACAATTGCATTCTGTAGAATACATCCTCTTCTGAGCATGTGGGTATAATTTTTGTTGGTGTAATATTTATTTCCGTTAATTAGGCCGGATAGAGAATTACGATGCAATTTACTTTTTGTTTTGTGACAGTACATATCCTGTTATATTGCCTTTATTCTATAACGGGACATATAGGCCACAAGTCTCCCCTTGGGATCCAACACCTTTGTGATTTACTCTGGCAAATCGGCTTACGTGTATCTGACCTCTGGCTATACAGAAGTGACACGCATCTCGACTCTAGAATCCCAGATTTAGTTCTAGACGAAAATCCGATGGAAAAATCCTCTCGGTTTGTCGTGAACGAAGGAAATTCACATCCTGACCTTTCTTTCGAATTCACTCCTTTCTCAACAAAAACCTACCCAACTATAGAACATTACGAGAAGAGGATTTTTCTGTTTTTCTTTTTCTGAACACTGTACAGATCCTAGACAAATGGATCAACTGCTTTGAGGTGGAAAAAAGATAATTGATTTTTACAGCACTTTAAAAATAGGAAAAGATTTACAAAGTATTCGGAAATTTCTCCGTGTAAATAAAACAGTTAAATTTTGAAAAATTGAGAAAATGTGCGACGACAATTTAGTTTAATATTCTACGTTTCTATCAATTTTTCGAATTTTTTAAGATTTCTGGTTAACTCTGAATCAGTTTCAAGTATAGAGAAATTGGTCCAGACTTAAGTTTTTGCAAACAAAGATCTTGGGTTGTGTTAGAACGCTTTTCTTTGACGCGGTCGTGAAGAGTTCAATTACTTCCAACGTAGAAAGTATCTTGTACTTTGTAGCTCTGGGTTTCCTTTGACGCTGACTCGGATGCCAATTAAAGCTTCTTCGTTCCTCTTCTACCTTTTTGAGCAATACTCCATTCCAGAAGACGATGGACTTGATCCTAATTTTACTGAGAAACGAATGTCTCAGTGTTGCTCATTTGCTGTAAGAACCGGAGAGACAAACAGTGAATAGTTGAACTTGGTATTTAAGAAGGAAAAAGTTAGTCGCTAATGCAAGTCTAGAAAAAGAATTCTGTTAAACTGCTGACCTCCAGCTTTCTAGTGGGAAAGAAAATCCGTGATTTATTAATATTTTTTTCTTGCGAGGTACGCAAGAAAAAGGCTGTGTAATGGTATTATCAAAATATAGGAGGAAGTCAGAGGTTTTACGGTATGAAATTTTACAAGAATTTACCTAATATATTACAATTCTTCATTAATGGGATAGCATGAATTTACTTCTTCAGCATTAGATGAATATTGGCTTTTCACGGAAATTGAAATTCGAGTATTTACAACTGTAAGAACAATTCTGAAAATCGCTTTGTAATGGTGCGAAAAACAAAGAATCGACAAGCGGAAGGAAAGCAGAAAACCACCCAAAGTCCAACTCGCTTCTAACCGCCCCTTCTCTGAATCAAGAGTGGGGAATTTATGCAGGGAATTTATGCAGGGAATCCCTGGAACGATCGTCTCGGTAACAGGAAGCACCAAGATTGCGTGGGTGAGATTTGAAAACGAACGATGTTTCATCCCCGCCTCGAATTCCTATCCAAACAATAGCGAACAAAATTATGATCCAGCAAACTTTGTATATTGCACCGGCGAACGAAACTTCGGACATCCTAAATTTTCCAGATCGATTCACATTAAAAGTAAAAGTAAACAGTTGGAGAAGGGGAAGAGTTTGAATTATTGGCATAATTATTGAATTGAAAAAGTGTATATTAAATATATTTAATATATTTAAATTGCTTTCAATTTATTTCAGAGTGCAAGAGGCAATAGGAAAATATTAGAAAATAATGTCTTTCGGTTGTAATAACATATTGAAGAAATGAATTCAATTTCCTTTAAATTTCCGGGTGAAGTAAAGGGATTGAGGGGATACGCCATCTTCAAACAATCCGGTATGCCGCAAAGGGTCGTTAAGAAAGTCGTTGAGAACGGTGCAGTAGGAGGATCTGAGAAATTTAAATTCGACTCATTGAGAGTGTCATTCCCTTTTCTAACATTCTGCCAAATCACGTTCCATCCCAAAGGAATTATAAACAAATGGCTTCCGCTCGGCGGTTGACGGCTGTCTGACTCAGGAAACGACACGCCATTTGCCCGGTTACGACGTACTTGGAAAGTTGGGTTATCCGCGTTGAAGAGATACACTTGGGGCTAACCAGGTATTCGCGACTAGACAGCGTCTTACCAGCTGCACCTGCTTAATTTCGATCAATGATAATGATGGGCGCTTATCGTTCTATTAGAGCTTATCATTTTATTCCACGGGGGTCCTATTTTCTCTTCTTAAAAACGTGATAGAGAATTCTTGTCAACTTAGGATTTTGCATAGTTTTCACTATAATTAATGTGGACATTTTCATTGCATAATCATTTTTAATTAAATAACTTTAAACAAGTGGCGGTCAAAGATCTTCTCTCAACTCTTGGGTGGCAAAAGTTCGAACAGAAAAAATATATATTCATATTTTGTTATAGACAGATTAATATAGTAATTTCTGTAATATATTAATTTCTGTTTAATTGCAAAGAGACGTTTTTGACAAATTATTTCGAATTTCTAGATAATTATTCCTACGTAATTATAGATTGCCATCGGTATTTATGCGGCATGTATGTATGATCAATGAAATGGTCATAGAAATTCTATGGAAATTTCCAAAAAATGGCACATCCATTCGAGGAATTGATAAATGATTTATTTCGTCGAAACGTGATGAAAAATGATTCTTCTGTTAAAAAATTATTACATTTTTTTATTGGCTATAGAATGGTAGAAATCGTAACACATAGGAAGCATTTGGAAGCAGAATTAAAAAAGTAATGTCCCATTTTAAAAATACCTTCGACAGTTATTTTTAAATCCTTAATTGGATTTTACTGCCCTATGACTGCAGAGCAAGAGGTCATAAAATATCGAACCCCACCTACTGAAGGCTTTAATGTGACCTCTTTTAATTTTTCAGGTCGAGCCCACGTAATTACTTAGATGAACAAGGATAGTATTTTTGATTTTATCGCGGAAAATGTGGTTACTTAGAAACAATAATTAATTAAACAGTTTGATTCGTTGATGGAAAATCGATCTGCAGGCGCGGTTCGTTGCAACTTCAGAATTCATTTCTGCTAAGAGGAATTATTGTGTCAAAAAGTGCTCTCTAAATTTTAAATGATGAAAATTTATTGATAAATGTAGAAATAAGTGGACCACTCACTGATCAGTACAATTATGAATGTTACTATAATATTCAGCTATTAATATAAACTGTAATTTAATTTAAATTCTGCATTAATATTAATTAATTTAATTCTGCTTTAACCCTTTGCACTCCGTGCCATTCGAAGTCCATTTAAAATGTCCCATGAGAGGGGACAGCGGAGTGCAAAGGGTTAATAGTCCACTTGTCGTTATTTCTCCGAATAATTTGGATAATTTCAGATAATATAGATTTAATTTGATATGCAGGAAAAACCCCTTTATCTATTATGCATCTAAAGGATGCATTGCTTCATTGCCGTATATTGCGTTGTTTTATATGTACGGCCTTGCTCGTAAAGAAGTTTTATTTCATGAAGCCTGTTCATAGCCCGTTGGTGCACTACAGGTTGGCAATGAAGATGTTATTGTTATCATTATTATATATCTATATATTCAGCGAGCATATATATCCCTTACATACATACATTTATATATACATATATATAGAATATAGTTCAGTATATGTTTATACATACCCATAATTAATAAAAATAATTTATAAACTAGTCGCATATTACATAAAATCTGTTATAATCGTTTAATTTTGTTTACTATAATTTGTGCAAAAATTAATTAACGTTTTTCTCTTTTTTTTTGTTTCAGGTAAGTTCTTTTGTCATTTCCGTGAGTACATCAACGTTTACACTCTTCTAATTTTATATTATCGAATTTCACAACTCCATTTAATGCTAAATTCTTGAATCTTAATCGTTGTTTTTTAAGAAAGTAAAGATTTAATATAAATCTCTAATTTTGCAAAATTTTCAATTAAAACGATATTATTGACTGTAAAGGGAATCTCGGAAATTGATGATAGTTAATGCATGCAGAAAATAAGTCAAAGCGAAATCTAGCGAAGGGCTGAGGCAATTCTGTATAACGCATACAACATTCCAAATACGATTCACGATCTGGAGGGCATTTCAAAGGAATGCTGTTATGAATTTTGCGCTTATCGATCGCACGATATTGCTAATAAAATCTCGGTTCACCGACGTAGAATTTTCCATCCTTCTACCATTACATACATATAGTATTTAGAATCATGGATTCTTCGATTCAGTCGATTTCATTTCATATTAAATTTGATTTTACACTGTTTTTATTAAACTTAATTTCATACGACTTATTTTATTTTTCTTAAAATTTATTATCTAATTTTGTAAATTTCTTTCGAGTTATTACTCAATATTTTCACGAAACAAGAAATAACGTATAATACAAGACTTTTTTATACGGTATTAAAAAATGTGATTTAGAGTGTACTGATATTTTTCCAAGATATTATGACTGGCACCTCCACGGTAATCTTTTCATGTTCGAGAAGATCTTTATTACCTTAAGAAAATAAGTAATTTTAAAATCTAATTTTTCCCGGTGATCTTGTTAAGAATTTTTTTCTTTATTGCTGTACCTACCTTGTTGTCTTATCTGCTTATCACATTATTTTGTGAAAGAATGCCCGACACTTTTTCTTTATCTTCGAGAGAATGTCGCGAATACTCTCTCTCTCTTTGTAAAAAAAATCACAAGGACATCCTCATTTTAAAATGCTCTAACTTTTTGTATTTTCGTCAAAATTACTGGACGAACTTTATGCCTTAAATAAGCGTGCAAAGGCGTAAAAACCGCTTTTTCTCATTCAGAAGGCCTCAAAACGTGGAGATTTGATGAAAATTGCGAAAATAATTTTTCACATAAAACCAATATCTACTTTCTCATATGATGAGAATGTAAAAAATAATTCTAACTATTTTTGCGCCCATGTGGTAATTTCTTGTGTACATCTTTTTTATCTCTGAAAGTAAAGGTTCTTTATTACATTCTGTGGGAAATAAAAGTCGTAGGGAAAATTACGGGCTAAAAAAATTTAATTTAAAATAGAGGGATGGACCTTTATCTAGTTATTCTGGAGAATTTAACCATTTTGTGCTGAAATACGTTTTCCAGCTCTTTATCAGTCCTTATGTTACGAATATTTAACAATATTGATTTATAGTGGATAATATTGAATCATGAGTTTTCCAATAATATAAAATATACATAAAATATACTTTTTTATAACATGGGCTTGAATGTTTTTCATGCACGCTTCGTAGACTTGAAAAGACTAGTCTTTAAAATTTATAAACACATCGAATCAGCTATAAGTATACACTGATTTCAATTAGCGAAATTATCACTGATGAATCAGCGAAATTTAGCTGTTAGAGGGCGTGACATTCACTGATTCATCAGCGTAATTCACTGGTTCATCAGCGTATATACGCTGATTGAAATTAGTGATATACATATCGCTGATTCAAATTAAGAGAGGAGATAAAATTTAAATTGAGTTTATGTTCAATATACTCATATGCCATCAAACTGTTTACACGTGTCATTCTTAAGAAGGCATGTAGCATGTAAACTGTAATTGACAGGATGATAGGCGGCTTGCTATATATTGTTGAATGAAGATTATATCAACTATTCTGGATTTGTACAGAATTATGTTCGGATCAGGTCACATCAAATCTGGAATAGTTTGCTGCATTGCATATATCTCTAAGTATATGTTCCCTTAAATAAATATATGTCCCAATGTAGCACACTTTTTTAAATGTCAAAAATTCGAGAGAAGTAGATTTATTGAGTTTTGTTCGTTTTAATCATACATATAGATATATGTATATATAAATATAGATATAGTATATATGGGAAACTATATTTGGTCCTAGTTCAGAGCATTTTCCTTGCAGAGGCTGCTGTTGGATTTAGGAGAAAGCGTTTTTAGTTTTATCAAGTATGTGTCTTGGCCAGTTTTTTTTCCGCTATTATGTTTTCCAAAAAGTTGAAAACACATACGAGTATATGAGCAGAGTATTTTTGTTTGCATGGTCTTTACCTAAGAAGCGTATTATCTCCGCTTTTCACTAAGAAGGTCGCGGGGTCAGCGTTAGAGGAGAAAAGGTCGAGACCCCAGCCGAAATAAGGAAATGAGGAAAATCGGGAAAAGTCGAGGGCCTCTCTCGAGCTTCCTGGCTGGCCTCGTATTTTCTCGCCTCTCCCACTTTCTCGTTTATGTATATTGTACCATCACCCCAGCCCTCGTAAGCTGCATATGAAATACGGCGCAAGCTCCTGCTCTCCGTTATACTCGCCAAATTGAAATTTCGCGAAAATGACCGTGCTGCTGTGCTTCCTTCACTCTCTCACATTCTTTTTATTTTCTACTTTTTTTCCCCTTATTGCTTGTTTATCTTCATTTTCCTTTTTTCTAAAACTTTGTTTGATGTTTTAGATTTTCTTTGCAACTTTGCTCTTTTCCGAGAGCGTCGAACCGTTAAAGAGTGGTTGACACGCGGGACGAAATTGTTCCGTAATTTCCGCCCTATATCGTTTGTTCGATCGTTGGGCTCTAACCGCAGTCCAGTTGATGGCAATGGAATGGGATCCTTTTCTTTTCCTCTCAGTCTCTTTTTAACACACTTGATACTGCAAACAACAAAGTCCTCAACATATTTATAGGTCTTATTTAAAGCCACGTGCAAATTCAGATAAATGATCAGTTGCATATTTCACAATTCACATGCATACTTCAAAGTGTTTATCAACACATATTGATCTAGTAAACTATTCCATAAATTTGTGAGATTAGCGTGCCGTAACCGGGCCAAATATTTCATACTTTTAAAGCAATTCAAATTTCATTTCAGAAGATCAAATTTGCTTTAAAAATTCGTTTATCTCTTTTCCTTCCTCTGCTTTCTTACTTTTTAAACAAAATCCTTAACAAGAAAAATATTCTGCTAAAATTTTAACTAGGTGATAAAAAGTGCCATAAACGGGAAATTAACAAGGCATTTCGTTTATAAAGAGGTAGCTTATTAAAAAGTAACTGGATTTATATTCTGACCAGGTTAGGGTGTACAGCCATATCGCAAATTAGAATTGAGGGTCTGATTTTCTGTTATTTGAGGAAGTGTCTTTTGCTGATGTAAGATGCAATGATTGATGAAGGAAAAGTAATTATAAAAGTTTGATTAATATCCCCATGAGAAGTTGTTATTTTAAAAGATGTATCTTGTAAATAATTTCTTCTTCCTTCATGTATCTTTTATGATATCTTTCTATACTTCTCCATTTTATGGCATTATTTATTTCTTTCCTTTCGGTTAATCCGCGTAAATCACGAAAATCGAATCAGAAACGTGGGTTGACGTGTTTCCTGAATTTATTGATACTGTGTATCGAATGTATTTTCTAGTCGAAAAGACACTCTGAAGACCAACAATCGAATCCCCTAGGGCCACCCTATTTTCCAACCTTCTTGTTCCTATGCCACTTTTCTCACCACTTTTTCTCTCCCTCTTTTTCTGCCTCTCCCCTCCTTCTAACAAAATACGCTAAAAGGCAAATTAAAAAATTAAAAACTCTAGTCATACCGTTACATTTGGAATATGCACAATTGTGTATCCTACCACTCGCAATACAGAGGATGGAAACTAAATACGGATGGTGAAAGCAAAAAGAAGTAAAAAAACGAAAAGAGAGAAAGAAAGATAAAAAAAGAGAAACGGAGAAAAAGATCAGGTAAAGGGATTGCTGGTATATATATATGTACGGTGGTATTTGCCCACTTCGAAAGGGAAAAGGAAAAGAAACTATGGAACGTGAGGATGTGGCTATGGTGGAATGACCTAGACGGAGGGGTGGATATAAAAAAAGTCCCAAACCTCTACTGGCTGAGAATATTTCGTAAAGTATTTTCTGACCCTGTACGTGTCTCGAAGTACGAGTCTATAAGGTAAAGATGCGAATGGAGCAAAGGAAATTGGGGGTAGAGCTGAGGGATGAAAAGAGGAGGGTAAAAAGTTACGTCCAAGCCAATCAGTGTCTCCTCGAAGCTTTCGCCTCTGCATCGAGGGTAGATATAACGTAATAAGGAATGATTTCATTTTACTCTTGTATATACACATCTATATATATATTATATAGCTCTATATAAGTATAAGTATATCATCGAGCAGGGTATTTGTAATTTTATTTTGCCCTTCAAGCATTGATCTTCCAATTTTTCTTATCACGTCACAATATTTTCTTTGATTTTCAAAAATGAAATTCCTCTCAAAGTATTGCTCAAAGATACAAGAAACTTTACTTTTTCTATAGTTGTTTTTTAATAATACTATAAAATACCAGAAGCGTGAAGATTTATAGGACCCCGATAACAAATTAAAATGATTTTTATGTATGAGCATTTTGGTTATTGCATACCACGCGTATATGTGTGTCTTTATTCTTTGTTTGAATATGCACACCGATATTTTTAGGTGCACGTGAACTTTCATATGCTATGCAGGCGATCTGTGAAAAATACACTTTGTCTTTTTGATCGGCTTTCAGTTTGTGGGGAACACGATATTGATGGGAAAGAGATGATGTTTCTTTTGTATTGTATTGCACATTTCAATAACGTCGGTAAAGGAAATTTCAATTTATTTCAATAGGTGTAGTATGCCAATAGGAATAGGAAGTTATAAATACATCCTGAGGTTTTGAAATAGATACACAGATTTAGATATCAAGTTGAAATAATGGGATAAAATGCAGTTTATATTTCTATTTCTAAAAGCTGCGACAATTTCAATTATAATGCTGCTTTTCAATTATAATGTTCGGTGAAACATATTAAATTTCAAAAGGAATATCGTGTCTGCAGAAATAGGAAATCATATAAATAAATCATTTATGATAACAGGTGTAGATATCATACCGTGATAATACCTGCAACTCTAAATTTATATTAAAGCTGATTTAAATTTAATATCATTAAAATATAATATATCACATTGCCTTGCATAAGGATACAGACATATATTATAGACTCTGGCATTTCTTTTTTTATTTATTATCTATCTTTTATTTATTTCCTTTATGTCCTAATTTTGCTTACAATTAGTTATAACTAATATATTAACGATAATTATCGTTTGAACTATTGCACCATCTTTCATTTCAACGTCCTCAATTTGCTGAAGCGTTTTTGCATTCGCTATCATGCAGTCAGCAACAGAAACTCTTTCTTCTGTATGCAAATTAACCTAGCTCTGTTGTCAGATATCGTTTTATGTATTCCATCCTCTGCGCTCAATTTTGTGCAAAATCCTGCCTTATTGATGACTTTGTCGTTCCGGCTCCTTTGTATATTCTTCCGGCTCAGAGTACTTTATATTCTTAGAATAAAATCCCACTTCGTTATTAGCACTGCAAGATTGATTTTCTTTCAAGAAGTAAAGAAGTAAAGAAGAAAAGAAATTTAGTTCTCTAATTGGATTCTTATATTACTATTCGTTTGGATCGGCTTTACATTTCCTTCTTTGAAATCTCTTTAATAATACGTCTTTTATAGGACAGACATTGGAATTTCATCATTTTAAAGACTGATTTTACATTACATTCAAATGACATGTAATAGCAAAATTTAGAAATTTCCATCGGGAATCAGAGTAGGTATATTTATTTCAAAGATATAATCGTGGTTTCCTTCTACATCTCTGGCGCTTCAGAATTTGAATCTAGATTTGAAGTTGTGTAATAAAAAAGAGACCGGAGATGGACCGATAGAAAGTAGTAGAATAAAAAGATAAAAACTTTAGAGCTCTAGATTGAAAATTAGACACACCGGAAGCGGCCAACTCACAGCATCGCGGTTCTGAATGTATCATCGGAAAGCAATAACGATTGGCCGTACCGGATCCGGAACCGGACGAGTCGTCAACGAGTGCACAATTTGTCCGACGATTGGTTCGACTCGGCTTCATTCGGTCCGTCTGTTTTCCCTACCCCCTTTTCATACCATTTACCTCAGTCAAATAACCTCTTTTCAATAATTCTACCTCGTTCGAGAGACTTTTAAACAAATGACTGTCATCCCTCTCACTGTTATTTTAGACATTCCCACATTAAGCAAAATCACTGCGGTCGATAAAAAAACCGTTTTCTTCATATATTGAAAACTACCTTTATCAAATTGACAAAACTTTTTTAATGAATTGTCTTGTATAAAATTAGGTACACAGTAGAAAAAATTGGCGGGTATATTTCATAATAAATCAGAATTTATAGCCGTTTTTGCTATCGTCAGGGTAAATAAAGCAATGAAAGTCCCTCTGCCCATTGAAAGTCATTTAAAGAGCATTTCTTGTTGAATGGTAGAAGTTTAATGTATTTCAAACTGATGAAAAAAGTTTGACGGTTGAATAGGAGTTGAGATCCTTGAGATAAGAGGTTAGAGGGCAGTTTGTGCTTATAAGCTTCTCATTTATAGTAGATATGGGTCTTTCTTCAAGCATGACAACATCTACTTTGCTTACTTCTTTTCCCTTGACGATACTGGGAAATGAAATGAATAATTCATCTTTTCGAAGCGTTAAACTCGGACGATGCACCCGACTGCACTGGCGTGAGCATGCCTAGCTAAACGAGAATCCGTAGAAGACTAGAAGCCCATTTGTTTAGTGGGACGCTCGAAATTGAAGCTCCCTCTTCTCCCTTCTACCCCCAAGTCTTCTTCGACCTTTTGCTGTACTCCAACTTCCTTAGAAAGGCCAATATGGGAACCAAGTCATCCGTCGAACATAATCAAGCTTATTTTCCTCAGAAAGAAGCGCAAAAGCTTGTCTCTAAATTGGAATAAGGTTTGGAATTTCCACGAAATTAAAAGTAAATTTTATTATACATAAATTTTAATTTGGAAATTTTTAATTTAAAGCAATGCATTAGTTAAATAAATAATGGTATAGAAGGTATAGAATAAAATATAACTGAATTTCAAGTGTCATAGTTCAGAATTTTTATCCTCTTTTATCTGTTCCTTCCAGCATGGATTCTACACATTTTTTAATTACTTGTCCCACCCTGATCGTAATTTTAATTCCTTTACGATCGTTCCCTTTATCACTGAGCGAATTGACTTTTATGTCTTGAAACAGTAATTTAAAAAATTGCCTTTTAATTCCCCTTTTATGCCTCTTCAGTGCCCTTACCTTTTATTTTTTAAATGTATACCGACAATACTTATTTTTTAAAAAGATATAATATATATTATAAATTATACAAATGAAAATAACGTAATTTAAAAATCGATATCCTTCTTCAGAGACTTTTTTATTTCAACATTGTCAATTTTGTATAAAATTTTTGTGTAGAACGTATGATACTACAATCATCAAATATCACGTAAAATTTCCATTTTGTTACTAGAAATCTTTCATTAACCCTCGGGCGATCGAAAAACAAGAACTGCCAATTAAAAGGCTGAAAAATTTTTCCTTTCTTATGGTTGGTTGAATAGAATTTATTCCACACATGTAACTGATAAAACCAGTGAATTTTTCCCGCTCGCTGTCCATCTGTGTATTCCATTTCAACTGACGCTTTTTATTTAGTATAAGGTTTTTTCTGTAGGTACTATTTTGATTTTAATATTTGCCTAGATTACTTTCTAAGTTTTTTTTGCATCAAAAATACTGACAGTTATCATGAACTGCAGTGTTTATCCTGGTTTAACCAAAGCATCGACCTATCCCAACCTTCTACTTTGTCGAGCATTGAAATTCTAAAGGATTCACTGCAACTCCAGAGTTACTGGCTTTATAAATTCGTAGGGATTCACTCGTATTCGAGCGTAAGAGAATATTATACCTCTACATACAATGTAGATTGTAGAATTGTAGATAATAAATTGCAACAGCATCTCCAAGTTGTGAAGTTTAACGAGAGATTCATACGAAACAAGGTACTAGTGTCATCCTTTAGTCCTTGCTTGTTTCTTACAATATAAGTCTCGAGTGTGAAAATACCGATCAGTCCAATATTTTCAGCAAAAATCCTGATATTTTCTGTAAAATCGACTATAACTCAATTAAATGATGAGCTTAGTAATATTTTCCTGGACGAGCGTTCAAAACCATGCAAGTTCCAAAGAGTATATTTTGTATAATAATAGTAATGCTTTTTAGTAAAGAAGTACACGTAAAGTGATTCATTAATGCAAAAATGATAGCATTCCTGAAAATTAATGCCAAAACTTTATTTTCTGTTCCAGGTGAGTCCCCTTTTCACATTTATAACTGCGTCCTTTTTCGTAAGTGCTGTTAACTCTAGTGGGGTAAAAACTACAAACTCCTAATCATTATTTAACATAACAAGTACATCATCAAAGATAAGAGAAGGAACTTTTTGAAAAAGCTTTAGAAAAGCTTTTAAAGTTTCCTCTCTCACGGTTCTTGTAATCCAAAGAGCTCTTAAACTCGAGCCAAGTCGTAGCAAAACTTTTTTATCGAGTCTATAACCTGAATATCCACCTAGAATACGATGAGATAGAAATCGATCATAATTTTTCATTACGAGTTAATTTGTTTCTATGGAGTAAATCTCTGGTTCATTTTCACAAGTTCCGATTTGTACAATAGTAATAGCCTTCAGAGAGGATTCAGACCTAGTAGGCGAAAACCTTTCCACTCAGGCACGTATCCAATTATCGTGTAATTATCGGACGATGCCTCTGAACTGAAGAAAGTTAACCTCAGTTTTCCACATGAACGCGTGTTGAGGTGTAGAATGTAATGGTGCACTCTCTTCAATTATCACCAGGCCATTTCGTCTTGAAACCGTCTGAATTAATTGAGCCCTCAATTGAAACTGTAGGTCCAGCTTTTAATTATTTAGACGTCTGAAAACTACAATTTATCATAGAAAATTGATTCTGAACTAGAATATTCCCAAAGAACGTGTTACCAAATTCAGATCATTTCATTTGAGTCAAAATTCTAATTTACGGGCATATACCAGACATAAGTCTAGCCAGTTAATTTCGGCTTTAATTTTTTTTTTTTTTATTAAAGCTTTAATAATTTTATCGTAACAATATAAAACAGGAACAAGCAGTTTTACGGTAGAGTGCTTTTTTTGGGTTGCACAAGAAACACTTGTTCCAAGTAGGTATTATTAAGGTATCCACTAAAAATTCATTCCGCATTGTTCTCCGTCAGCTCTGAAATAAATCTCTGAAGTAATAAAGAAATTAAGTAAAACAAGTACACTCGTATAAATTTGCCTCTTACCATATTTCGTAACCAAAGCAAATCCACGAAAATCTCTCGTGAATAAGAAGAACGTGTCAGAAAGTAAAGAAACTGGAAAATGTCTTGAGAAAAGTTAATAAGACAACTTCACAAATACGTAGAATGCTACTCCAACTTCATCTCGTTTTTTAGATTTCCGAAAAGGCTTAAAATAATTCAACCAGTTGAGTAGACGATCGTAGTTGTTTTATTTTGTTTATTTTTTTTAGATAAGAAATATGGGTTGATAGAAAGGAAAAGAAAAAGGGTGTGTTTCCTTGCTTTAGTGTACTCACTACTATGAGGTTTGGAATCACCATTAAGCACGATCGACCGGTAAAGTTTGCTTCGTTACGGCACAGAACCTTAGTTGCAGTTGCACTGGGTGGTGCACTTTGCCAAACTTTCCTAAGACTGCGAAAGGCGGACAGAAACCAAAGACCAAGAACACTAAGGTGCCGAAAGGAAACATATGGCGTCGGTTGGCCGTAAAATTGGTTTAGGTGAAAATCCAAAGTGTTTCATTTGTGGTAATTTTCAGTATACTGCAGCGTAATTGTTTCTATGCATATAAAGAAATCCTCTGATTTACATTAGTTCTGACTCCGCCACTAAATCATCAGATTTTGCGATATTATCATGACACCAAGATCTGTGGCTTAATATTTGGTCCACCGAAGCAAGGAGTTGATTTACTTCCTTTGGTGGGCGACGTTACTAAAGGACATCAATAATAATTAGAAAATCGATTCCCTCCATTCGTGGAACAATGCTCAGTACTCTGATTCTGATATCAAGTCGAGAAACTCTCAGAGCCATAATAGATGTCCATTCGTCCTATTAGAATGAAACTATCGACCTGCGGATTGTCTCCTCGGTACGAAGACCTTCCACGTCCCGCGGCGGCCATGAAATATTACCTGACAAACAACGCGAGACGTTTATGGGGGCATATGTACACCCCTGGTAGTCGTAAAGCTCGCAGCATTAGTTACAGGGCGGTCATCAAAAATGTAAGACCTCATTGTCCTGCCAGACCTGGAGGTTACTAGATCCGCTTCGCACATTGCACACATTTCCCAGCACATTTTGCGAATATACATATATACCTAACCATCGACCGTTTATGTTAGTGCATTATAAACTTGAGAAAAGAGGAATTTTAATGGCTAGATATTTTCTAGTGGACGTAATTTATGCACTTCACATGACCCACTTTACGCACTTCGCTCTTTAGAGGCATATTAATGTAACACTTTTGAGAAATTTGAACAATGAAGATGGTTGTTCTTCAACACTATGAACTGGATTCTAGTCTTCTTAACATAAAAAAGACCTATGAGTTTAATAAATGTCTTCTGTTAATCTGAATCAGTGTAGTAGTTTTCTACTAAATATATAGTGGGAAGTTGTTTACCAATTCCTTTATTGAATATCATGTTATAGAATTGTACTTCGAAAAAAAAGATAAAAAAAACATTTCTTTAGTTAAATAAGATCAATATTGAGTAATTCAAGATTAGAATCATCACAAATAAGGGTGGTCTGCTATTTATACAATAATCCTATCTATAAGGAAGAGCAGAATTCCCAATGCACGAATCAATGGTAATACTCAACGCCTGGTCAGCCAAGCGTAAGGGAGAGACTATTCTGTAATCTGAGTACGTAATCCGAATCCCAATTTCGGACCACAAAATTTCGCAGATTCGATACTCTGGAATGACCCAGTTATACTGACTATCGCTTATGTTAACACCGAGTAGTTCTGTCTTACCACTCGGAATTTCGGGCCCAGATTAATATAGGCACACCCCTTGTTTTCCTGCGGTTGGCGCCTTTCGTCATAAATCAAATATCGGACTGACATCCCACTCAATTTATAACATTCGCTGGAAAACTCTTCAAACAGAAAAGAATTTTCTCGGTTCAACAAACATTCGTGCACTTTTCGTGCGTGTCTAAAATAATGTTTTCGTGGCACATTCGATTTATCTGAAAATACGATCTGTGTATCATGATACACACGATATAATTTACATTGTTAAATATACAATAGTTAATCAAACTTCAAATAATTGTATCCCTTTTAAAAATTTATTATGTCTTTTTACTCATCAATAATTGATATAAAAAAAAATATTAAATTTTCAAGCTCACGGATGAATGACTTTGGTTCGTTGACGCTTAAAATATTGGAATATTGCACCTCTGACATTTGAATCTTTCATTTTCGCATCCGACATTGTTAACAGTATCCCTTTCTCTTCTCAACCGGTATAATTTGGATATAGACTGATTTGGATACATATTGACGAGCACGAGCGTAATAAAAAGTGATGAAAAAGAAAAATCGTGCACTAATAAAGAGTAAACTCAAATTTTTAACTACCCTTAACCTCGGGCACTGAGAAAAAAATTTAATAATGGTAACAAATTGCTTTTGTTTAACCTTTTCTTATTATCCAATTTCTTTTAGCTACAAGGGATGAGTTTCTGATAAAGCAAGACTGGAATGTGATAGGTATATTGATACAGCTGTCATCCGAATCATTTGAAGAGATTTTTCCGGGGCTCGTATCTGCGCCAGGTGCGTAAATCCGTTCGTAAAAAACGTCGAAAAACGTGACTGCTAGTCGCCAAACGGTTGTCAGTCCTTTTGTCGTATTTCAAACGCGTCGCCCTTTTTTCCTGTCGCCCTCTCATTGTCGCTCTTCTTTTCGCCATCGTTCTTTTTTCTCGCTTTTTTGTTTTTCTTTCTCTCACTCTCTGCCATTTTTCGTCCCTCCTATCTCTCTTCGAATGTCTCTCGAAGCCGCGTTCATTTACCCCTAGTCCACTTATCCGTCCACCTGCCCATCTACCTCTGGTACTTTATCCTGAACGTAAATACACGCGACGTCGAGTGCACCATCCGATCCAACCATCCGTAACTCGACCAACTTTACAGCGATCGTCGTTCGATCCCTCCTAATTTATTTGCGATAATAGAATTAGAGAAAGCTTCACTGTCGAATGCAGTGCTAACATTTCCATTGCAATGTCTATCTCTATATACCATTTAACACAATCGAAAAGGCTTAACGTTGAGCAATTTCCATCGACACTGCTTATTAAGTTTCTAATTTCTTCTCAGCGACAGTTTAAAGCCGAACAGAAAAAAATTATGAGGTAATTTTTCCTGTAATCATAAGCACGTAAACATAGATGTATTTCCAATGATTTTCTGCACTAAAAAATGCAAATAGTAACAGATCAGATATAATTTAATAATCAAGGTGGCGACTTGACCAGGTATTTGGAATTATCCCTGATAGTTTAATTAACGTTGTTAAATCATTGTAGATTATTGTAAATTGTAACAATGAATTTTGAATGATATACTCGTTATGTCTGTAATAATTTAACTGTGCTGCACTTCAGAATTAATGGAAAACGAATTTCGAGGGCACATTCTATAACCCTGTTTTTCATAAGTGCACTGCAAGCTCATTTGCTTTTATGCATTATTTGAATATTGAATAAATGTTGGGGAGTATAGGTACGCGTACATAAATGCAAAATACGTCTGTTCCATTAATAAATCAAAATGTCATTAGTACCGAACAATGGGAGAAGTTTCCTGTCGAAACGTGGTATTGTTTTTAATCAAAGACTGGACTAAAAAATATTAGGAACAAAGAATACTATGTAATCTATTGTTTGACTGAATTTCAGCACAAAAAATTGTTTCATATTTTTCATTGTCTGGTATTATTCGACAACTTTCTGAGCTATTCGTTACTACTGAAAGATGATGAAAGATCATTTTTGCTTTCACGAAAGCAAAAATATAAAGTATAGGGTGTAAAATTGATTCTCGTAGATATATAAAATATATAAAATATATAAATATATAAAATAAAAAATAAAATTTAAACTCTTTAATAGGTAATATTGTGGACAAAATGAAAAATGCAACACGTGTGATCTGGACTATATATCGACTCATCCCGAACTCTGAATCCTCGAGTAACCTTCTCAAGCGCAACTCTCGGGAGTCTAGGTGGCAATTCACCAATCAGCTTTATTAAATTTCGGTGTGTCCAATATGGCAAACTCGTAGTTAACTCAATCGCTGAATCCTCAGTCGAAAGAGACGCGACAGTCGGAGAACAATCGAGTTAAATGTGCATGAGCGAATGAGAAAGAGGAATTCTTTCCAGATATTCTCGAGAAATTCTAATATAAAACTTATAAGAAAAGTTTAAAACTGATATAAAACAACAGCTTTCTTCAAAACATCTTTACAGACCCTGCAAAACAAATTTTTTTAAATTTCAAAAGACAAACGATTGTTTTGAAAGCTCTAGATACATGTCTTTCCTTTTAGAATGCTTTTACGTTTTTGCAAATCACACTTTTCTTTTAGAAAACTTTTACAGGATTTGTTTTATTTTCGGGAAGTTTTAAAAGGTAGAGAAATATCGAATGTCCCTAAACCTGAAATTACAACATCATCCACTTCAAAGGGGGGCTATATCAAAATTAAGTGCTTAATTAGTGCTAATTTATGGTGCAAATTCTAAATTTTGTGTTCCGTAAGTGAGATCATTTTCTATTTTCAATTTTTCATCATTTTATATATAGAATGATGATTTGAGATGCTGAAAATATCGGAAAACACGTTGATTTCTAAATTTTGAAAGGCAAGTTTTTACCTTCTACAATTTGGAGTGGTTGATGTTTTCCTTGTATTTGATAGTGATGGACATAACGAGGTGGAAGGAGATTGAGGATTAAGAGAAGAGGGTTGAGCGTGAAATGGACGTGAGTGCTCGCAGTCATATAGATATAGATTTAGAGGTATTTACAGGTATACGTCAGGGTACTTGTTCAAAGGTCAAGTGATACCAGAAACTAGCCAAACTGAATCTCGAGTGCAAGGTATGGATCGATGTATACAGGTGTATTTGCATACATTAACTGAATATGTATATGTTCATGTACATGTATATGTATATGCATATGTATAAGTATATGTATATGTATATGTATATGTATATGTATATGTACATGCAAACTCCTGGATCCATCGGGAAATCATTCCCAAGGCTTGGAAGTCATTCCACATTCCCAAATGAATCCCTTCCTCCTTCACATATCAAGTTCGCCCTTAGGCGATTGATACATGGGCTTAAATTATACATGGATCGAACTAACCACCGTTTAGCTTGGCTCGATGTAATACGTGGTGTTTGTGGTGAATTTGCTACGATACCTGGTTTCATCCATTCAATACCTCTCCTAATAAGTTATACCTTTGAAAGTCTAACCTCAGATTTGTGGGATGAATTAACTGTTTGAGCAGAGGATGGTTGATTAAGCTATGCAGTAGGTCTCGGAATTCGGTATTTGAATGAGAAATGTAAAATAAGATTATTACTCGAAATTTTGCACTTTTTACTGATTGTGAGTTATTGAATGAACTTAAATATATAATTCATATATTAGATGATATTTTATAACACCTCTAAGGAAAGCTTGATTGAAACTAATGGATGGCGTGAAAAACGAATTTTCGCTCGATCGGAAGAGTTTGGAAATGCACAAAAAAATTGACATTAAGTATGTAAATTCGTGGCATTGAAGTATTTTCATAGCTTGACGTTGTATAAATCGTTTTAAAATATTTCGAGTCAGATCGACGTGTCGCGCTCTTCAAAGAGCATAGAATCAGCCATGAAGTTTCTCGCGGGCGGAACATGGGTCTAAATCACCCTTTTGGTATCTTCGAGCTGAGCGATAAGAAACGGCTTTCGATCCGAGGAAAAGCGCTTCTCTTTGAAAAAGTGCTCTCGCTCCTCCTTCCATCTTTCCTTGGCTCTTTCTCTTTTCCCTGCTTCTTCAATGCTGCAACGAGGACGAAAGGCCGATGGGTGAAACTTTTCCTCGATAAAACGAGGCCTCTTTTTGCCACCTTCTACCCCAGTTTTCTCTTCCCTGTCTCTTACATTTCTCCTATGTCCCTTTTTATCTCCTAGAATATCGAGTCTATAAATCCCTCGGCGTCTTACTTACTCGATTCAACTGTGCGTCATTAATATCAAAGTTAAACCACTTTCGACGAAGGACTCGCGACCCTGTCAAGGTAGAACGTTTGTGCTTTGAGTTCAGATATATCTCTCACTATTTGTGTTTTGCAGTCCCGTACGTCGAGGAAATAGAATCCGACATGGAGAACGGATTGAATATAGAATGTGAATGAAGACAAGATAATATATAACAGTGTAGTCGAGAGAGATTTTAGGTAAAATTGATTTTTTTGAAATCTGAAGACTTTTTTTTATAATAGTTTTAACAACTTACAAATACATAGATTAAAGGAAAGCTAATAATTAAAATTGTAATAATTAGGAAACTCAAGAAGGTAGAGCAGAAAGTTCTTGAAGCAATCTGACTGCTTGATAGGTGCGGATTTAAGTTTCCCTACTCTGTAATCCAAGCTTTAAAGATGAGCTTGTCAGTGGCCTTGATTTAGCCAATCAGCTGCCGAGAATGAAAATTTAGTTAAGTAAAGCGCTTAAGCTCGGGTGGAAGTGTTGTGTCTCATTATTATGAGATATAAGAATGCGTAAGATTAAACAAAATTCAAATTCGAAAAAATATACTAAGGTATCACAGTCCTTGAGTCTGTTTAATTTTTAATCCTCAAGCCTTCTCTTTGTCTCATTTGAAGCCCATAGAAACTACCAGGCCATATTTTTACTTGCAAAAAATAACAAACTCTACGAGTTTCATTAGCAAATCAGGCCAGTTCAGAGGATCCTGTTCTGGAAAATGCAGGTTCGTTAACGACAAAGTTCAGACGTGAAGTACTAGCTCCGGTGTTCCTTTCTGCAAGTGAATTGTAAAGTACCAAGCAAACCGACAAACGCTGACAAATAGCGTGTCTCTGAATACCGAGAAATTATTGCCAGAGAACATAAGACGAGTGAAACGAACAAAGGAGCTCTGGCACTTGAATAAATCTATTAATTTAATTAACGAGTTTGACAAAATAGGCAATGTCGATGGAAAGCACTGGGGGGTGAACTAAACAATGTAAGTGGTGATATAGATATAGATGCCACTTAGATGGAGTGCCGCAGCAGGAGAGACAATGAAAAGTAGAGTAACTGAGAAGGATCGTAAGGGTTGGTTGAGATAGAAGAAGCGGTGGGGGATAAGTAAACTCTGAAGGGAGGAGGGGGAATCGACACCCTGCCAACATCCATTCATCTTCTACTGGGACTCGGA
Source organism: Synergus itoensis (assembly GCA_904066005.1). NCBI lineage: Eukaryota > Metazoa > Arthropoda > Insecta > Hymenoptera > Cynipidae > Synergus > Synergus itoensis. The sequence continues at coordinate 1,381,748 of CAJFCP010000124.1, read as the reverse complement.
TACCAATTCAAAGTTTTGTTTGTCGATCGTCAATTCAGGGACAATGTTTCGAAGTAAATCTCGCTGAAGCAAGGCTACTCGGAACGAAATTACAGATACCACTATTTCCCCTTCCATATATACTATATATATATTCTAGGAATTCTGACACAGTAGAGTAGTCCATTTTATTTGGAAAAAATAAAATGGAAAAATAAAAATAAAATTCTGAGAGTATCCTAGGATCTACTTTTTCTTATGTTCGTTTTAAGGGTAACTAAATGCATTCAGGGTTTTACACCAATTCGCGTGAAAGGTACTTTTACCCTTAACACCACCGCAGCTCTGGTAAAGCACCAATACGAGGTGTTTGAAAGGGTTGAAAGGTAAGCTTGAGAGGACGAAGTAAACACGATCGGTGCGCTCGAAGGCTTATGGTTATATACTGACGCACGTTTAACACCAAGTAGATACGACTTTTTCAAAGGGTCTTCGTTTCACTCAGAGTGAAACCTAGAGGGTAGTCTAGGTTATTTCTCCTTGCAAAAAAAAAAGTTAAAAAAATGAGGGATGAAAAGAAAAAGCAAAAAGCTTTGGCGGCTTGCAACCGTAAAACAAGCAGGGAGACTTGGAACAGGTCGAGTTTTTCGGTCCGTCGCTTTCGGTATTCCCTGGGATTTTGCTAATCTCTATAGCAACTGACCGGAAACACTTCGGCTCTAAAACAAACCCTATCAGAAATTCTTTTTGCAGTAAAAGTTACGAATTCTGAGGGAAACAATAAAAACTAATTCTGGGGCTTTAGGTGCGGATTATTCCAGTTTCAGAGTACTTATAAATATTTGTAGCTTTCAGTAAGGCATTTGCATTGGTTGGCTGCTTTATCGCTTTATGATTTTATTTTTTGTATGAAATGTTGGAATACATATTGAGTCTCTCAATTCCTCTCAGTTTTCGCTTTGAAACTTTAATATCGGAATTCGTTAAAAATCGCGATTCTGAGAAGTCTACTTACTGACTGTTTTATGGCTTTTATACTAGCAGAACATTTTTAGAAATTATTTAAACAGAGTAATTTGAAGAATTAATTAATTAACATTTATTTCACAATATGTGCCAGTGACTACTTGGTTTGAAAAGCGTATAATTTGAGTAAACTTGAATACACGAACGCCAGGGTCACGAACGTGACCCTTTCGAGTGTCAAGTGTCAAATTATTTAGTTGTGCAATTTCCATGTAATCCCAGTAGAGGACAATATTGCTGATTGTGTCAAGGGTCGAGTAAACCTGGGGGATAGTCGTCCTTGCTATCTACTGAATGTACTGTGTACTGTTATTCCTAATAAATGTAATTATTACGCAATTTAAATAATGTTTACTAATAAATCAAAAACAACATTTTTCTTTGAAAAATCAACACAAAATTTGGAATCAAAAAGTCTATTCAAACAAATAGATTCGACAATTAAAAAAATGTTTTTAGAGAATTGTTACTAATTTTTCTAAGTGCCGCCACTCACAAATACCAATTATTATTCCTCCATTCCCTCTCTATGCTTCCCCTCTTTATCTTTCTTTTCAAACTATTGGTGTACGAAATCCTCGTTTCGATTTCGCCAAATGTGTCTTGCATGCGAAAGTAGTCTTCGCAAGATGCCGACAAGGAGCCGGCAAGCCCGTGCGTGCTCCGGGAGATTTCCGGTTCATGAATCATGTATTACCTACCAACCGCTTCCTGGCGATTTCGACCAGCCGGCGAACCATGCTTGCAGACATGAGAGAAAATCGCAAAATTTCCAGGATCTCGCGGTTCTGTCGATCGTACCGGAGATTTCCGGACTACTACCGACTTCCGGTTTTCCTGGCACATCGTTTCGTGAAGCTCTCTCATCCCCTTTTCCCTCTATTTCACCCTTCGCACCTTTCCTGCCGACCATTTACTCTCTTTTCTTCGGGTCCTCTCGACAGATTTATAGCGTCGGGACGCTCATTTCGTATCGTTATTCGAAACTCGGGACCAGGCGAGGGCGACTCGTACAAATGGCGCAGGCCCTGATTAAAAAGTTTTTCTCTCTTGCTATATTGCGAACGATAGGGAAAAAAGGAGGCAAAGTGAGGGAGGTCTCCCTATAGACTATAAAGCTTGGCGGCACTCTCTTCTATAAAGGACTCATTGCCGAACGGTATATCGAGGAAAAGAGGCGAGGGGAGAGAGGCACCTTCATCCTTTTTTATCTTACTTTCTTTTTTTTTTATTCGGCTTCTCTTCCCCATGTTAATAATCAGAATGGCGACTTGACCGGGAAACCAGGAAATGGCCGGGGATTTGAAATAGCTAAAAAGTTCTAGACCTTCAGATGAACGAATTTTTGTGTTCACTGTATTTTAAACTAGAAACAGTTTTAAAATATTGATTGTTGCATTGAAAATAATTCTGTATGAAAGAAACTTGTAATGGCTATTGTTATTTTTAGTTGGAACAATATTTCTGGATAAAAAAGAATTGGAAAAAAATATTTCGTTCAATTGAACGTTCAAACTTCTGTTATATAATTTGAAATTTCAATTAAAATTGCGTTGGACTTGAAAATTTCCACGTTAAATTGAATCCTTTACTATATCGGAAAGCTTATAAAGACTTCAGTTTAACTTTTGAAAATTAATGCTTAAAAATTAAACTCCATTACTTCCTTTTTTGTACTCATTCCGATTTTAATAGCATTTTCAAACCAACGCAATTTCAACATATACTAGTTTTATCAAATAAAATCCTAACACATATCTGAAACGGTTATTACTCTCATAAAAGAGACTCGCAGAACGTTTTAATTATCCACAAATTGCGACAGAACCTTTTTGTTATAGTTTGCGAGCCAAATGGACAAACAAAGTCGTGATTCTGCGTGCTTGCGAAAGTTTAGTGGAAGCAATTATTTCAGTATAGAAGAAAATAGGATGTATAATAATCTAACCGACAATATCACGTTTTGCTTATCAATAATTAAATGGTCTTTACGATGTTATATGTCTAACAAGTATAATTATCTGTATAACTTGTATAACGAGTTTCCGGTCATTGCTTGATAAACAGCCAACAAGAGAAAATCGATTCGCAAATGACCAATTTCAATTTGCACTCAAATACTATACAATAACCAATACGTGATTGGGCTTCTGAAAATTTAGAGTACACAATTCGTAAATCACGACTGCGAGTGTCTGTAAATATTCACTTTGTATAACTTTTCTTCATTTCTATTTTTGAATAATGATTAACATATTTTCTCATTAGAACGTTTATATTTTTTTGTCTTACAATTAAACTTGAATAAATAAATTAACATATACGGATGTGAATTCGAAACTTGTTACATATTGGTTTATCAGTAAATGAAGATTACTTGTCCATTAGTAAATGATGTAGAGTTCATCCGGTCACTCTTGGATAACGGAATAAACCCATGGAATTTGATGTTTAAACATACCCAACAGACAATCTCACCGAAATTAAACTAACGAAAGGGAGAAGAGATGCTTTCAGTGAGCAAATTTCTACTTTAACCACCATTCCTAGGGACGATTCTACAATCCACACCCTCATTCCCATCTTATTCCATCGTGAGTTTCATGAAGACACTTCGCTAATTTAGCCGACTCGGCTGCAGAGACTATACTCTAAGGCGAAGGATTTAAGTGCATTCTTGTTCTTAGGCAAAGTGAAAAAACGAAAAAGACAAGGAAAATAGAAAGTAGAGAAGATAAAATTCATCTCTTGAGTAAAATATCGCTTTAATGCGCGAGAGGTGCTTTCCTGGATGAGAAGAGTGTCAAATCAATTGAGAATCGAGTAAAGTGCGTTTCTCATGTAAAGAGCAAGTAAAAGTCTAGAAAGTTCTTCTCTCGTTCAAGTGTGCTCCTCTGCATTTTGATTTCAGAGTTAAATTTCGGTTTGAAGGATCCATGAATCACGAAGAAGCTTTTAAAATTCGGTTTGCGTAGAAAAAGAGTGCGCGTCTTTTTCGGTCCATGAAATTCACAGACTATCGATTTTACAGAGGGGTGACACTGGGTGCAAGGTGAGGAAAAACGGTTTTGTAATTTTGAACACCCTCTCTTCAAGGTTAATCGATTTTAGAATCAGAATAAAATATCAGCAATTTAATAATAGGCCTCAAAAATATATTACGATAATATGGTTTTCGTAAAATAGATGATTATGAAAAATTACCCTTTTATTATAACGTTTATTATTAATGAATTACTCAAAATATTAAACATCAATTTCTCCTTTTCTGTTTCAGGTGAGTTCAAATTCAATATGTAATTATCGTTCCTATCTCCATGCAAGTATTTTTCAATTATTCATATTATTCATATTCCGATTCAATGCAGTTTGAGAAGCAGCATCAATAATTGAAATTGACATCATTCAGTCGAGTAATTAATGATTTCCTCTGGTACAAAAATGATGGTTATTTATTCTTATGCAGAGGAACTGTAATTTCTTTAATTCATATCTTTCTTTATATTTATAAATTTATATCTTTCGTAGAGATTTTCCATGATTTAATATATTAGGTTAATCATATCAAATGGCTCGAATCGAAGTATTGATTCAATTAGTTTTTTCCGACAAGTTTCTTCTGAAAATTATTTTGCATAATATCAATATTTAAAAAAGGAAGTTGGGGAAACGCCAAATTTATTCAATTTATTGGATTCCTCTTTGACCCTGATCATTTTTTGCATCATACACATTTAAAGCTTACTATAAAAATGTATAAAATAAGATGAAATTCGTTCAATTTTTTCAATTCATTCTAGTATATAAATTGCATGCAAATGTTGGTTCGTCCCGAAGAAATTGTCGAATTTAAAACGGCCTGTGCGTGCCTTGAACTCAAGAATGATAAGGTTCCGAGAAAAAGTTTCGATGATCTTTGCAGTGGGGAAAACCGCCTCGGGAAAGTCCTGGGGATTTCCATGTGAATTCGTATATCGGCTTTCGCATACGAAAGTACAGAGGACGTCTATAAAATACGTTGTAGAGTTTTCAATTGCTAAAACCCACTACTACTTTCCAGTCATGGGCGTTACCACACCCAGCCACAAACCGTAGTGTCAGATCTGCTAAAATTCAAAGGCAGTAGTCGTAAAATGACTATCACTGAAACCGACCAAATCAACTAATCCGAAAGCCATACGAAATCGCAGTTTCGAAAGCAGATCGATCAGGGATTATAGTGGAATAAAATGTCACAAGGCTCTTGATAAATTACGTGCTGATAACGCAGACTTCCGTGCAACGCTGACTTTTCCGGATTAAACTGATAAAAAAATCACTTTGAGCTTTATCGGATGCAATCACGTAATCGGAAGATTTTTATTCTTTTTCGGATTTTGCTGATTCAATAGGAGATAGGAATCTATTAAAACGGAAAATAAAAATAAAGAATATAAAGAATTGTAATCAACTTTATTTTTCTTTTATTTTCGATTTTCTATTTCTATCAGTGGTCGTTGTACTTCGAAAATGCAGCTTTTAAATGTAAATGTATAGAATATAAATGTTCCAAAAGTTGATTTTCAGCCTCAAATTATTAACGTTGATTGAATACAGCGTTTTAGGCCCTCTTCGTGCCCAGATGTTTCACGAAGGGCCAAATTACACTAAGTGGCTACAATATAGATAGGTCAATCAATCAGCTATATGGTAGCAATTCTTTAAAGAAAAGCACAAAAAATAATGGCTCCGTTTCACCCCTATCCGAGAGAAAAAAAGCCGTCAATGAGGATGAAAAATCGAGAGCATGGACTCGACCAATACTGGCATAATAGCTTTTCTCCTTCCACAAGCAACCGACTTATTTCCATCCCTTGTGGCAGACTTTTATCCCGTTTTGCGTATACATTCTTATTACATCGGAGAATATCTCAGGCACACTCGAGTCGCCAGAGAAGTCACCCTCGAGACCTGAACTTGATTCCGTTTGCGTGCAGTTTGCTCGATTCTAGAGTCGTTTCTTGCTTGGAAAAGTTTTTTTTTTTTTTTTGAGATCAGGATGCTGCAGTCTGGCAACGCGTCCGTTCGACCGCTTCTGCAAGACGAAACTTAAAATGGATGCTCACAAGCGCGGCTCCACGTGAATTGACGATTCCGTACTGTAGCCTGCTTTTTCCAGCCCTTCAAACTCACCCCCAAAATCCACATTCAACCCGCGACCAAGCCCACTGTTGCCCACCTCAAAACTCCTCAACTAGCCCCGGAGGAGAGTCTCCCCTCGAGAGAGCCAATTTTCGTGGGAGGATGAGGGAAGAGACCCAGGAAAGAATTTATTGCTCTAGTTTTATCCCGTTAGAAGCAAGTACGAAACGCTGCGAGCACGTGTGTGCGCGTGATGTATGTCTTGCGCTAACAATGCGGAGTCACAATCATTGTGTATTACTTGTTATGAATGCGACTTGGCAGAGAATTCGACCCTTTTCCCCCACTGATGGGAATTCAATGTCTTGCTTCTCGACGCGGCTTTTTCTCTTTAGCAAAGTTTTACGAGTCGACAGATGAATATCGAATGTGGGGAAGCCAATGGAAAAAGATCAGTGTTTGGTGCCAGGAATATGTTACATTAAATTAGGGTCGAGGGAAAATATTCTGACTGTTTGGGGTGATACTCCTTCAGCTTTTGTTGATCCTTCAGGTGGTTAGATTGCGAGATTCCGATTGGGGTGACAAATCTTTATTGGCAGAATTTTTCTCTGATTTTTATGGAGAAATCATGAGTGTATCAAGAACCGGTGACACTGATCTTGTACTACGTAAAAAAGATTTTGACCTTTCTTACTTGTTACAATGTTTCATTAACATTGAATAGTTATTTGGTTCAAATGCTACAAATCTAGAGAAAATATGCAGAATGAGAAATATGTTTTTCCTCAGCGTAGTAACCTTGATCAAAGAACCTTGGAAACGACACTTAAAGCCCACCGACCTGAGATTACTGTTAGTTCCGAGGGAAATTAGTTGGCAAGTACGAATCTTGTGAAAGAAATTCTTACTTCTTCTCGAGCTTCGATAAGAAGAAAAAAGATATGGCGAATGTCTCTCCCGAGGGGAAGACTGTTATGACGCTGTATGCTGAAGTTAATATGCAAATTTTAATTTACGACGGTCCTGAGTAATAGTGAATTACAAACTGTTTGCGTTTGTGAAAGACAAAATAGAGTAAAGCTATAGAGGAGTAAAGAGCTCCTTACTGAACTGGGGTCTGCACCGTTAATAAATATCATGAATATAAATGACGAGCTCCGGAGATGAAGTTAAAGTAATTTTGAACACATGGAGCAAGAACTTTGAACAAAAATACGGCGTGCGAAGTGTGAGGATAAATTAATGGATTTACCATCCTAACAACCTATTATGTATATCCGTCTAAATTAACATCATTAAGTAGAAATGGTTTGTGCTGTTAATAGTTCTAAAAAAACTTGAAACTTGCACAATTAATTCCAGTGAGAAATTGTTCATTATTCAGAATCTAGCTCTCATTTTATTTAAAAAACACTTTTTCCAATAGCAAAAATAGAAGTAAATTTCACAGATTAAAAATTTCTGTTAGATATTTATTTTGCTTAAAGAGGATTGCATTTTTTTGGATTTAAGAAGCAAGCAAAAGGAAAATCTTGTTTGAGTCGCTTAATCTTCGTGAAAACCGCAACTCAGGACATTTCCGCGGTTTTCTATACTCGAGGCTTTCGACAGGAGTTGCCGGGAATTTCACGGAAAATTGGATGGAGAACGTTGCCCAGGGGTTGAACGATGTTTCACGTTCACTGTAACGCATTCTCTCTTATCTTTCTTCCCCGTTCCTCCCATGTTATCGCGCATGATGCAATTCGATTGAAAGTTCGTTAATTCTCGGTAGACCAGCTAGTCATTTCATTTACTTGCACTTGATGAAAACCGACGAGATTCCTTTGTAAAGAAAAGCTCATTTTCCGGTCAGAGTAAGACTAGATTCATGACTGTATATACAGTGTTTAATTCCGACTTCTTTAAACCAACAAACAAACAATATTTTACCAATTTCTAATAGAAGCTTTTTTCATCTAATCAATCCTCTAATTGCATATCGAGTTTCAATTATCGAGATGATTGAAAGCTCCACTGTGCACATATTTTATTTTCAAAAGTACGCTGATAGGAGAAATAACTACTTGCATTTGTTTATACGGATACGTCATGTTTCACAGTCAACTTAAAAAGTTGAATACTTTTTTTCGAGTTTCGTACACTGTAATACCTATCTATAAAATCCGTAATATATCAATGCTGCAGAACTGTGTGAATTTTCATGGGTTACTATGATTGTTCTATGTAAAGAGCTCTGGAACTGTGCGATGAATACCAAAGAGTATCATCGACGCGTTGCGCAAAGAAAGGTAACGCGATTTTATTCTGATTGGAATTGCATTGCCTCTGCGTGGTTAATCGAGTGCTTTCAACGCAAATCGCGAAATTGCAATGGGAATTACATGGCATGATATCTGTATGCGTAATACCATGCTTAACGATCTTCTCGAGGTTTGTCGGTCTTTTTATTTTGCGACGACGAGTTACGAGCTCGTTACGCCACCCAGATTCTCGCCTCCGTGGTAGCAACGCGACTTCCGCGTTCTTTTAGCCCCTTTCCCCCTTTCCATCGACTTACGCCATTCCTTTCCTGAACCTTATCCCCTTTTCCGACGGTGTGACAAATGAAACTTGGAAATTCGAGATCTACCGGATTCGATCTTTGCGGTTGGGAAAATTCACCCCCTCAGAAAGGAAGTGGATAGAACTTTCGGGGAAATAAGAAGTAAAGTGCGAACATGGCAACACTACGATGTGGGTTGTTATGTGATAGATTACACAGAAAAGAAATCATTCTATGAAACATTTGACGCTTATAAGAAAATTGCTTTATATTTGATGCTAGATTTCCTGAAGCTTGTCATAGAAATTTAGAATTCTTTATCGGGGTGGCCACATGTCAGGAGAGTTAGAGATGTCAGGGAAATGTCAAGGAAAAAAATTGTCAGGAAAATGCGAGTAGCTGTCAGGGAAAATAGAAATTGATGCATTAATAACAATAATAGTAAATTATACTTTATTTAGCAGATTTTAGAAGATTTTCAAGGAATTCGAGGGATTATAAAGAATTTCAAAACATCCTTTGATATTCCATAGGTTTCTAAAGATTTAAAAAAATATTCAATCATTTTAAGGGATTACAAGAGACTTTTAAGATATTTCAAATATTTATTTCGTGAAATTTTGAAGAGTTTTATGAAATTTGATGAAATTTTTAAGAATTTCAAGAGGTGTTTCTAGGAATATTTTTTAGATTTTAGGGGATTTTAAAGTTTCTGATTCAATCTTGAAGGACTCCACTAGATCTTTATGATTTTTAAAAACTTTTGTACAATTTTATAGAATTTCTAGAGGTTTCCAAAAATTTTAAGTGATTTTTACGTAGTTAAAGGAATTTTAATATTCTTTATGGAATTGTAAAATATTTCAAAAGGTATTATTGATTTGTAAAAGATTTTGAGAAATTTTAAAGGATTTTATCGAATTTGGAGGAATTTCGTAAAATTTCAAGAAATTCTAAGGGATTTCATGATATTTTAAGGGATTTTAAAGGTTGTCGTGGAATTCTAAGAAATTTTAAGATGTTTCTAGGAATTTCAAGGAATTTCAAGAGATTTCGAAGGTTTTCGTGAAATTTTTCAGGATTTAAAGAGGTTTTATTAATTTTAGAGATTTTTACGAATTTTAAGTGATTTTAAGAGATTTTAATATCTTTAAA
>CAJFCP010000124.1:1344368-1371909 GCA_904066005.1 Synergus itoensis | reverse complement strand
AGAATCTTAGTAGATTCTTAGTAGATTCTCAGTAGAATCTTAGTAGATTCTTAGTAGATTCTCAGTAGAATCTTAGTAGATTTCAAAAGTAATTTGCGAAATTTTTGAAAAATGTTAAGAACACTATTATTTAAAATTCGCATTTTTCATAATTTTTTTTTCAGGTAATTTTATCAAAAAGTCGAGGAAATGCCAGGAAAATTAAAAAATTGAATCTCGTAGCCACCCTGCTTATGAATAAAATTTCTAGAAAAATATTTTTCATCAAAAATACGGTATGGTGCGAGGCATTGCTTTTAAAATATATCGCAAATGAAACGATCGTTAGTCGTTCTCTAGAGGATGAATACTCACCCTAGAGAACAAGTATGAAAGAAAAAATATACTTTGCATTGACAATATTATCACCTGGAGACAAGATTCATTCAGGCAAGGATGTACGGATGACTTGCTCAGTATAATATATACAACTAGGGTAATCAGGCTTTTGTTCACGCGTTAACGAGATGTAGAGAGAATTGCGGTTTTGAGAATACACATGCACTATTCTGCCACATTACGATGCACTGACGATATCAGAAAAAGTGACAACACTATCTACAATCCTTTATCATAAAACAAAAGCATGTTTTCAAATCTGCGAAGTAATGGAAATCGTTTTATTGCTATTGTTCTCCACTTCTTGATAGGAAATTAAATTTAAAACATCTGTTTTACTTTCCTTTTATATACCCTTCTCAATTTATTTTCACACAAGAATGTTATTTTGATATCTTATTTAAAGATTAGAAAGTTCTTCAGCTCATCGTAGGAGAATAACGCGTCTCCTGAGAAAGATTGCGTTCAAGAAGCGTAAAATTCATAGCGAGGACTCTTATTTTAGTCAACCCCCTATACATGGAGAATTAACGTTGCGTAGCACATATTTTTCCAGTGCTTTCGTCGAGGAAAAAAAAAAGAAATCCCACGAGAGCTTTGTCCCTTTCAGCAACGCAATCGTCATGGTTCCTGAGGATATGGACGGTCGTTCCGTCGACCCTTGATCCTGGTTTCGCTTAATCTTCGCCATTCGGCTCATCCCGAGCCAGCGATGTCAGCATCGTCGAGCGGCATTCTGAATAATACATCAAAAGCTCCAACCGGATGAAAACGCACTCTCTACATTGGCCAGGAGGCTTCTGTCTCAAAGCTCGGAGGGGACCGGAAATCATGGGCCGAGGATGGATCGTAAAAAACATCCCTCACCCTGCTCGTGCTCTTTATCTCTATCCACCTGTCAATAACCCTTGGTTTATCAGTTTCTCTCAATATCATGCCTTCCCGTTGCTCGCGTTGCTGTCTATTCATCATTATCGTGTTGCTGAATGGAACTACTGCACTGAAAACGGATTCCTGAATTTGCTGGAATTCATGGGGAGATTGCTCGGAACTTGTAAAAACGGGACTTAAAGGAGACTGATGGGAAATAAATTTTTGATAAAGATATAATATTAAATGGGAAAATTGAAGTTCTGTGACATTGAAATTTTATTCATAAAACGTGAATGAAGATGAAGAAAAGTCTCGGAGTTTAAAAAAATATCAATAAATTTTAAAGAGAAATAATGAACTCTCTTTGGTGAACATTAAATAATTACTTGATATTATGAAGGGAGCGAAATTCAGACTTTGCGTTACCTTAATGAAGAAAAAATGCCGAGAAACTCGGAACGTGCGTTATACAACTCTCGGGGGGTTAAAAATAAGCGAAAAAAGGGCTGCGTAATAAATTCATGCCTCTTGGTGTCAATTTTGAAACGTAGAAGGTTTAAGATTTTCGTATCTCAGTCAAGAATTCTTAAAAATTTTCCTAATATTTCTTATTTGTAGAAGTTCAAAGCGGTACTTTTTCAACAGCATTGATAAATCGCTGAAGATTTTCAAGGACCTCGTTCTAGGAGATTCTTACTGAGATTCTTACTGAATCCGCAAATGCAGGATTCCATAGGGAGATGATATCTGAGATACGCTATAAAAAATATTAATCCCATAGAAATTCGAGTGCACGTAACTCACACCCTTGCTTCGAATCCCCATGGGACTTTCTACAGAAATTGTTCTTTTTTTTCCTTCCAGATAGATGTTGAATTCAACATCACTTTTGTGAGTTTTCTTCCTTCGACTATCTCTATTATATTCTCTCTTTAGAAAAAGTTAGTTTCGTCGACTCCTTCCTCTCTGTTTTTCAAAGTTTCTTTATCGAATTTTTTTCTAGCCACGAGAAGCATGTGAAAAAGAAAAACACAAATTTAACTTCATTTCCTTCCTTATAAACATGTCTTCGAAGAAAAGTAGGTAAAAAGTAATTCATTCTTATGAATGTGAGCATAATATTGAACAAAATTAGTTTAGATAGTGTTAGTGTTAGTTTTAGTCTTAGTCTGTGAAAATAGTTTATCAATATTTAAAATATTTTCTAAATATAATTTATATAATGAACGAGACGAATAAAATATACGAGAACACGGATATCTAAAATTTGATCCATTCGTAATGTAACGAAACACTGTTTGCATGTTTATATATAGCTTTACGAGTTATACAAAATACCCTCCAATAAACAATGCGTGATGTAAAGTATCACGTCATTTGTACACCTACGTGAAACCCGTAAAAATCTATTTCATTTAATTTATTGTTAAAGATGTAAGTCCGTCGAAAAATAAAAAGAAAGAATAAGATGTGCTTCAAGTAGCTTAGGACATGAAACGAATTATTGGGAAAAAGATTAGAACGGATAGTGATCAGATTAGATAAAGTCCCTCGTATTGCTGGAATGGAATGGAATAGTCTGCGTTGATTATTCTTAAAATCTTATGTACAATCTCATGAAGTCCCTTGAAATCTCTTAAAATCTTCGAAATTACAAAATCTGGTGTAGAGGTAAAAATATTTCCATTTTCTTAAAAAAGTATATTCCATTTCTCTTCAATTTTGATTTCACCTACAAGACTGTATAGACCCTTTCCTGTCAAATGCTGTCACTTTTTCCCGAAAGTGTATATGGCTATTACTTATTCCATTGCTGGTGAGCGTAGTTTCAGAGAACGGATCTCTTTGAACGAGAGACCTGTGCCTATAGAAGCTATAGAACGCCTGAATGGCGCGTAGTCAAGGGTCGAGTTCTGAGGGTTGTCCTCTGTTTCCTCTTGTCGCGTCGTTATAGTCACGCCGCCAATACGTTGACCTCTGAGTAGGAGGTTTATTTTCGCTTTAACGCCACCGAGTGCCTACCTGTTGTCCTCCCTCGTCTTCCACCCTCTAGTCCATCGTGTATGGTACGGATCGGCGGCTATGTTATATGCAAAAGGACGCTCTCTATAGCTCAATGTACAGGGTGGACTTGTCAGTACATCCCTCGCATATAGTACATATATATAGCATTCTGTGCACATGCACAGTGCACGCCTCAAAGACCCGTTGAAACATTTCTGATCCTGTTGAAAGCAGGCACCCTCTGTATTGTAAAGCCACCCCTTCAACTTCATCCCTCTTTCGACTATATGTTCAGGTTCACCGGCCATTGGCCAAATGACTTTGTACCCCGGCTTGTGCGGATATAGGATAACGTTTTGCGGATTCATCGAGGGAAGAAAAAAAGGATGTTGGAATCTTTTCAATAGCTTCAACGAAACCACGTGATCGAGTGGTTGTATTGAAGGTAAAATTAGAAATCATATTGGAAACGGATTCTTCCTTTTATACTAGTTGAGAAAAAATCAAAGGAATTAAAAAAAATGAGATTCATGTTGGAATTCTTAAATTGGAAAACGTGAGATCGAGAGGGGGAAGCAGATTTACTGATATTTAAATATTTAGTAACTACATCTGCGAACTGCGCAATTGTAGCTTTCAATATTCAACGAAAGTAAATAAAAATGAAATATAGATTTAATAAACGTGATATACCGTTTTCGTAAAAAGTAGCAGTAAGGTTGTTATATCTAGCTAAATTAAACAGTGATCATAAACCAAGCATCATTTATTAAATGAAAAGTCGAATTCAGACCGTATCACTGCTGTAACGTGCTTTAAATTTTACATGGCTGGGAATAAAAGCGAATTCGATATTTGCACCATTAAACTGACGCTAAATTTATCTCTAGTTAAAATTAGTACAGTGTGAAAAAAAAACTTTGACTTTTTCGCTGTCGATTGAAAACGAGAGAAAATCGTTAAATACGACTATTCGCGAGAGGGCGTTGTTTGCAGTACATGGTAACAGTAAAACTTGTTTTTCGTTTGCTGAAAATGCTATTCCTTTTACAATGGGTGGTTGACTGGTACGCGACAATACGGCTCTCATATTTTTTTTCCAAATTGGCTTGTGTGGACAAAGATAAATGTTTTTTGTCGTAACAAAATTCTCATTCTGCTGGACAGGTCCTGAAATCGTGTTAAAATTCTGCAGAGCATAATTACATGGATGTAGTTATGTTTTTATTTAGTTATGTAGTTATGTAGTTGTGTAGTTATGTTATTTTAACCGTTTAATTTGTTATAAAAGTATAATTTGTATTAATAAATAAGAAGCTGAGCTTTGGATGTAATATTCAATTTGCTTAAAAGCATTTTATGGCTCCATTTGCTGAGCCCTGCAAAATACATTTCATAACTCTTTAAAAATAACGTCTCTCGTTCAGCTTTGCTTTCTTTAGGTAGACGTTTAAAGGGGATCTCCTGTGCTTAAATATATTCTTAAAAATAAATAATTTAAAAATAAAAATAAGTGCCTCTTCAAAGAGTCTTGGGCGTTTCATGCTCAGCGTGCTGCCACGTTCACACGCTCAATCTTTCTGCATGTTTCAGAGGTAGGGAATAGAGACTGAAGAAGTGTAATGAAAGACGCAAGGGGAATCAATCCTTTCTATCAGCACGTTAAACTTGGCTCGTCAAACTGCCAGAGAAAAACGTCCTTGCTCGTGAAGTCAACCTATTTGACACTTTTTTGTCAGTCACATTCCTACTAAATTTCTCATCATTCTTCTTGTATATAGCTCCTCTGGAATATTTTTAAAAAATAAATATTGAAGCGTTTTTCTCAGGGAAAAGGAATGTGCTAAATCAACCGTGAAAACAATAATGCAATAATATTATGCTATAATGCAATGGATGTTTAAAATTACGAAATAGAAGAAATTTGATAAGAAAACAGTTTTAACGAGAAAATTACATACAATTAGAACTGATACCTCACTTTTCTGGAAAAATGGGACATGTTTGATAATTATTACACACATTGTGAATGTTTTTCTGGTGACAGTCTAAGTTGTTTCTGAAGTGAACGGTTACTCACCTTCTTGCGTTAATTTTGGTCGGTCGGTTAAAAGCGAAAATGCCAGAGAGATGACAGTGTTCACGGAAAGCCGAGTCTCGCTGTTAGTCGACA
The DNA here is from genome assembly GCA_904066005.1 of Synergus itoensis. Lineage (NCBI taxonomy): Eukaryota > Metazoa > Arthropoda > Insecta > Hymenoptera > Cynipidae > Synergus > Synergus itoensis. The sequence continues at coordinate 1,366,481 of CAJFCP010000124.1, read as the reverse complement.
CACGGGATTGGGTCAGACTATAAATACAAGGCGCCAAGTTGGTCGAACTAAAGGCCCGGTGGTCGGCTGTTTATAGGAGCGCGTAACCGGCTGTTACCGATGAATGGAGTCAATATTTTTCGTTCTGTTGAAACGATTTCATCCAACAATTAATGGTCCGGGCATTTCGCCAAGTGTAAAATCCGGTCTGCGAAAAAAAACGTCCTCGTTTTGTCTCTTAACGAGGAAGTTAACTAATTCCATGTATACTCAACTGCGACCCAACTTACGATTAAAACCACTTTCAACTTGTCGTGTAAAAACGCCGCAGGGCTTTAGTCGTCAAACACATCGAAACTGTTCAAATCTCTCTGAGGTTGCTGCAGAAAATGAGGTAGTGATTATTTTAACTTCTAGTTAAATTAGTTTATTAAAACAGAATATGTGTCATTTACTCAAATACATGAATGCGAGCATGAATGTAATGAGAAGTTATTACGCAATTATATCTTACAAAGAACCTGAAATTAAAATAATAATTTTCCTCTGTCTGTCTGACCATATATGGATGTAACTACTTACACGTAGTTAAATGCTGATTATTCCTGATATATCGTTTTTAATTCAATGAAAAGTCATTTTCGATTGATTGATGGAAAAAGTAGCTGATAATATGTAAAAATGATAAAATTTAGTTCTCTTTTAGTGAAAACTATCTTTATTACATAAATGTGATTTCAAATTGAAACCACAATATATTGACGATGTGCGTCAATAGCGTGAACTTAAACTCAATCACTGTATGTGTGTCTACCACATCACGACTACATTCACATTCGCGTTTGTATTTGAGTTTCTGATGGTTTCCAATACTATGCCATGTGGAGAATGGAGTTAAATGTGCCGTGCATAAGTGGGTAACGTTTCCACGAAAAAGTAAAGTCATAGGAACCCCGTCATTTTTTCTTCTATATCTATTATTCTCTTTACATCTCTTTGCCTTCTTTTATTTTCAAACTTTTTCAGCCTCTTTTCTTGATCCCGTCAACGGCCATATGTATAGATATATATATTATGCACATGTAGGCTGTGGACGTATATGTAATATGTATAAATCCTTCAAGTGAATCCGGGGAACGATGTATCAAAGAGGTGGCAACGATTCAAACCCACGTTTCAGCAATAGGGAGGGGAAAAAAGTTATATCGTGCCATCGGAAAGGAAAGGAAACGAAAAAAAATATACTTATTTTTCCGGATCAGAGATTTTCTCATAACTGCTGATATCATCTTTTTATTTCTTCATCAAGTGAAAGTGAAAAGGTGGAAAAGTTTTGCTCTTTGAATAATTTTAAGAATTACTTCTTCTTTACTTCTTTTTAACCAAATATCGCGTGTCATGATGTTCTGTAGGGTAGATTACACCCAGCGTAACAATTTAAAACCCCTAAGCTCGAACGTGAGGGTATAGAATTTGCAGAACTCACTTTCACGATTCTCCCAATATCCTTATGATTATGCCAACATTTCCTGCTTTCGCGTGTAACAGGATATGCGTACGTGAGAGCACGTGTACAAAATATACTTTCCAAGAGTGGATGTATCTCGTACTTTCGTACACAATCGTGTCCTGATACATATACTAATACAGATTCGGGTAAATGTACGCTCCGGTTCAGAGCGTGCGCACCGTGTAATTTCGTGTACGAACTGTAATTTCCAATGTAGCTAACTATGTTATATCACGTAAATTTGCGGCTCGCGCCAAGCTATTTCGCGATACAACGGGTGCACCGAAATTAACAGGGGTACGACACAGCTTTCCTATTCACTCCCTGGCTTCCAACCTCTCTTAAAGACCTCATCCCACTCGGTTCGTTTGTCATACACTGCCGTCCTTGCAGTAGTATACGAAAGTTGATCTGAACCAGTTCGTTAGAAGTTGCTTTAGAGTTGAAAGTCAAACATCAAGAGAATTCGGACGCTTCGTTACTCGTCAGTGTTTCTCAAAATTTCCGGTACTTTCTGGAAAAAAAATCGCCCCTTTTTTTTAACTTATACAAGTCAGTAAATATGACTTATCTTACGGACAGAGGCAACTTATATTCACAGAAAAATATAATTATATTTTCGATAGTTCCATTCTCCCTCGAACAGAATAGAAGAGATAGACTTATGTGAAATATTTAGTATTTCAGTGAAAACTTGCTGATTTGAAAACTTTAATTTGAGGAAAATTCTAAAGGAAGTTTGATTCACGTCGTGATTTTCACGACAGACTTAACGGCCAAGCTTACGTGATATGCTACTGCAATGCCCTGTACGTGCTACTATAGGGCGTCACGACCCCCTATCTATCGTATCTTTATCGATTCTCTCGTAAATGCAGTACCCCTATCGCAAGTCTAAAATCCTAAATAGTCCTGGTATTTAAGTCTTCCGTCCGATACCACTTCACTTTTTCTTTTATCTTCTTTTTTATTAATCCAGGTATTAGTACAGACTATCTAGGTTTCTAAAGTCCAGAGCAATTTGGAAATCAATATGATTCTTTGAGAATTACCTACATATTTTTCTAAGCTTAAAATCCAGATGCATAAATTTCTACCGATATTGACAGCAAAATGTAGTACAATAGAAATATTTTGTTTCATTTTTAAAATACATACATATCTATTCATAACTTAAAAGAAAATATGTAAATTCCGATTTCCTTTAATGGAATCATTATTTAAGCAATTCTGAGTATAATAAATGTATTTCATGACATATCGATCCTTTTTTATTACGAGACAGATAAAGATATCAAAGATTGTAATATTTAAAGGACATGTACAGAATATCTGAATTTTTAAAAAGGACTCAGCGAAGCGTTAAATCAGAATTTAACTGCAGGTGTTACAGTATTTTATGGTAATTTTATGGTGTGAAATGGAAATACACGATCAATAGTAAAACAAGGTAATATAATCATATAGTATCTCGTTCACATTTATTCTTCCATATCTGTAAAAGTAATAAATATCACCTTTTAATTTTATAAAATGCTTTACAACATTCGAATTGCATAATAATCAGGAGACTACTACCTTTTTTGATTTATAGATCAACCTTTTAAGTAGTTATCTCTGGAAGTTAAAATATAACCCCTGAGTTTTAAATTAGCTCATTTGTCAATAAAGAAGCTGAATTTAATTAACGTCAGGGTTTTGATCAATCCAATATAACAGTGAGCTACGATTTTTTCTAATTCAGTTAAGTTCAAATTGATTGACTTTGGCAAAATGTAGAAAGCGGGAAATGTTATTAAAATCTTCTATTCTGGCTTCTTTTTTAACGCATTTAATTTAATTACAGAAATGAATAATTTAAAGTTTAAATAATTGAATGTTATCTCTCACGATTCCATCAGAAAGTAAAAACAATTCAATCAAGTGAACGAAATTGTGTATTGATTGTTTTTTAAACGAGAAACAAAATATTATTTCACTGATATGTATTGAAAATAGTACGATATATAAAAGAAACCAAGAATATCCTTTTTCTTGTACGTACCCGGAATATTATTTCTACATAAAATAGAATTGGGAAAAGATATTTCGCTCATTTAAACGTTCAGAACTTTAAGCACATAAACAAATGCATTTTGTCAAAATGCGCCGATTCAATTGAGGTGTTTAATTCAATTGAAGAAGAAAAGGAGTTTATGATGTGAGACGGGTAGCTAGGGGAGAAGAGAGGGGCTAATAGGGTGAGAATACACGGTTTATAAGAGAGGAGATAATTAAACGTATATAAACCAGTAATTAAATAGTGGTATGAATATATGTAGGAAAAATGTGGACTCGATTACGAAAATTCATACGTTTGCAGAGGGCGGAAATGGATGTGCGACAAGGGATAGTAGGGTTGGGAGAGCACGAAGTCATGTACGCAATAATTGGCTCGCCACCGAATTTATCCTGGAACAATAATTAATTTGCCGTAGAACCGCATAAATTATGAATGAAATTTGCCGGCCCCTACGACCCTTGGACTCTTGATTTCGTGCAATGGTGGCTCGTGCTGTGTGTTCTGAATTGCACCTGGGCTTACCAAGCCATGCTTCGGGGTCGCAAGGGTGAAGCGGTTGGAAACGGCGCAGGCAAACAAACGGCTCTCTAACGAACTACCGCGCTATGCAAACGCGTATTATGGCACAATGTTCCATGACGTTTAAATGGCCCGCATTAGGCCTGGCCCACATGAACATTCAACTCACCCCTTACTCTGTAACGATACTGCCGAATTTCCCAGCCAGAAACTGCACTTCCGGGATGAGAGCATCACGAATAGTGGAGGAGAATCAGACCTGATAACGACCTTGAATTACATCTTAAAGGGGAGATAGCGATCTTCACTGTGGTTCTGATTCTACGACTGTTCAATTTTTTTTTATCTCTTTTAATTAAATTATTCCATTATTATTATCAGCTGAAATATTAGCTTCCTGAATATTAAGGAAATGAACCAAATTAAAGATGGCCACTCGAATCCTGGACAACAAATTGCCAGTCGTATTGTGCGGTTTATTGTATGATTTAGATTGAATTTGTTTAATAGATTAAACAATAATAGTTAAGTGATATAGTTTACTAAATCAACATTTGACTTGATCGCTGTGACAATTAAAATTTATGAATATATGAATGATAATCAATTAAGTAAATTGTAGAAGTATTGATTCTCTAATCATCATCCAATTAATTTTCATTCACTTCGTTGCTTTTTTATTCTGAGTCTTTTATTGACCGACCTAATTTCAAATTATTGCTATTTTCATTTAATGCAATTTTTAAATGTTCTCGATTAAACTACTTGAACCATAAAGACTTAAATTATTCAAAAATTAAACTACTATTGGTATGTGACCTGGATTTCGAAACAATCACAATTTTATTTCCATTCACTGACTATACAAGCGAATAATTGGAATAACTCGATAAGTCGTGCGTTTTAATGCCGTTAAATTCTTCTTTTGATGCTTTTACGTTGATTACATTTCACATTTTCTATGTGCGTTTCCGAATTTAATGTGAACGTTCATGATAGTTCGCAGGCAGCGATAATTATTTAAATATTCTAATTTCTCGAATTCACGAATTCCATTATGCGTGAATTTGTACTTCCGCCATTTCATTTACATCATTTTCACAATTGTACTGATAAATTTTGGATGCTTAATTCTACTCAAATTCGATTCACGTTACGTTTAGTAGCGCCAAAAGGTCGTTACTAGCCGGCAGTGCCTCGCAATATCGTCTAGTTTATCTATTTTCAGTGATTAATTTCAGGGATTAGTGATTAGTTTTGGAGCAGTAACAGCCGATAACAGGAAATACGAGACTGAAATATGAAACACGTTTCTAATAAGCGATGATGCATTGCACACTTCTTCCTGCTTTTCGTCTTGGCGTCAATAATATTTGATAAATAATACCTAAATTATAAAAGTAACAAAACAAGCTCTTACAAAAATAGTTGGAATTTCAATACTAATATTTGCAATTTAATATAGAAACTCTTGTCGAGTGTATTTTTCCGAAACCATAAAAATGTGCCATTATGTTGGTATAAGGAGTAAGAAGTGTCATAAAGTATCGAATTGACTATTGAAAAAAATATAAAGTTTGTATAAAATCGAGGGGCCGTTCACTGGAAGAATAATATTTATAATTGATTCAGAATCAATGTGGAATCACATGAAATAATTATGCTCACGTATCACGTAGAATCGATTTTCGAGTGAACGGCCCCTCGTGCTGATATGTGTGTGGCAGGTACTATTTTTTATGCCCTTTTTATTTGTGCATGCTTCAGCATTCATGCATAAAATTCAGAGTTATAAATAAGTTCGTAAATTTTAGTAAACAAATTCCTTTCGCACAATAATAAAAAACTTTAGCCGATTATGTATCAGAAGTTGCAAATATTTCAAAAACTTTTTAAAGGATGGTCTCTTCTGGGTCTCTATAATCTCTACGTCTTGATTATGACTCCTTTATCATATCTGCAAGATTTGAAATAGGATCAGCTTTTAAACCCATAATATCATAATCCGAGCTTGAATAATACGATACAGTGGAAATGATAGTGTCATAGAATGTGATACGGACGGTAGAATCTAAAGCAATGAACACTACTACTACTACTTCAATAAATTAGTTTCCCCAAACAGAAGCGATAACACATTTCAAAAATCCGCATATATATACATTCAGTTAGATGTATTGTTTTCGTTGTACATGAGACTAAGGCTCAAACATGATAGAATTGGGTTATCCACTTGCAGGAAACACGTTTCGCTTCCTCATGCTTCTCGGGCACGTGACATAATATTCGAGGACCATAGATAGAAGTGAGACGAGGGTTTGCAACTTGGCGTGAGACACAGGCGGTTCGCGGTTGCACAAAGTTGAGACCAACTTGTTGGCGAAGTTGTATCAAGTTGGATCTCCACCATCTTCCTTGCTCTTTAGCCTCAACCCAACCTCGATCCTTCTGCTTGACTTTCTCTAATCCACCCCTTTCACCCTTTAAACCTCTTCCTTCCTTCAATTTCTCCTTGGTCCTCTATCGTCACTCCATTAGTCTCTGCTCAACCCTCTATCTTTCTTTCCCGCTCTCTATCTCATTTTGTCATTCTCAAAGTCTGTCGTCTGCCTTGCGATATATACGGAAGTAGATTCGTATGGCCTTATTATTCCATAATTTGGCACCAGTGCCAGCGGGTAATTCGAGCGTCAAGACGAGAATTTAGTCGTCAAAAGGAGAGGTTGGGGAGTCTGAGAACCAGACGTGTTAAAACGACGAATGAACTCAAGTTGGGAAAATGATTCGACATCACTTTCATTAATATTTTTTCTCTGGGTGTTTAATTATGTCGATAAGAATGTGAGAGTGTAACTATTTCTAGCGTAGGGAAATCAAAACTTTAGTACAAGATTAATGCCATGACTGAAATTAAATTTGGTACTCAACTTTGATCGAGTGGTTAATAAAAAAATAGAGGGCAGGCAATTTACACCTGGAATGTTCATACCATCACCCCGGAAATTCATAAATCTTCAAGGGTAGCCAAAGTCGAAAAGTTGTTTTAGACACCAGTTTCGACGAAGATAAAGAGGTGAAAAGTTAGGATAGCTTTGAAAGCGGAGTAGGTTAGGTATAGACAAAGAGAGGTAGACGTGACTATGACACTGACTGGAAAATTGTGTAGAGAAAGTATGTTACTTGACACTGTCTCCCCGAAAACTCTCTTTCGGTGATAATCCTCACCCTCAGTATATACCTATATATTATACAACAAACTCTAGAACTCTGTACATTTACAATTCCTTCCAAACTCCATCACAACCCCACTTCTCTTTGTTAGTTTTCTCTACTTCCCCTCACTGTTGTCACATTATTTCCATCTATCATTGTTATTTCGTTCTCTTTACATTCAAACTTTTCCTGAAAAATCTCCTTGTAAAGATCATAACTTCTTTATTTCGTATATCCATTTTCAACAGAGAATTGAATTGTGAGGGATATGTAATTTTTCTAAGGCTTGAATCTTGTCTGAAGAACAGTGAAAAATCAATGTCTTAAAATAACATAAAAACAAGCTTATTGAAAATGATTACCGTACACTTTCCGGAATTAAATTTCCGGAAGGTCTATTTTCCGGAATGACCAAAGATCCGAAAACTATTTTCCGGAATCCGTTTTCCGGAATGCCTTTTTCCGGAACATATTTTAGGAACAGACTTTTTCCGGAATCCGTTTTCCGGAATGCCTTTTTCCGGAACGTAGTTTAGGAACATCGTTGTTTTGTTTATTTCAAACTGTCACTTTGGACATACGTTAAGGTCCGACAAAAATTTCTGCGTATATTTATTTTTTCCAACTTTACTGTCAAAAGTTTTCTACCAAGATGTATGCCAAAATGGTTGGTAAAAAATTGTCAATCGATGGCTTTCTCTACACTCGCGGAAAATGTGAGCAAGGAAAAATATATTGGGAGTGCATACGCTATCGCTCTAAGGAATGTCGCGCAAGAGCAATCACGGCTGAAATTGTACCGGGAAGTGATATCGTTGTGTACAAAGGTCCAAATTCTTCACCACACGAAAATCATCCCCCAAATTTCAACGAAGTTGACGCAGAAGTAATAAAAATTGGACTGAAACGAAAAGCCGAAGAAAACCCAGAGATACCTCCTGCACAGATACTTCGCACAGATCTAGCAAATTTATCTGCTGGTAAGTATATAATTAAAGATTTTGTAAACAAATTAAGTCTTATATTTCGTTAAAAGTAATAATCACATAATCATTTTTCAAGGTGTTCTCAGTCATATTCCAAGCAGAGAAAATCTAAAAAAAGCCATGAGGAGACAACGCAGGGCGAATTTACCACCTAATCCGAAATCTCTGCTTGAGCTAGGCGAATTGCCAGACGAATTTCAGGAAACCCTATCATCAGAGAGATTTTTGATTTATGACAATGGAGTTGATGAAGAAAAACGAATACTTGTCTTCGCCACTCGTCGTAACCTGGAAATCTTGTGTAGAAGTCCAATTTGGTTTCTTGACGGGACATTTAAAGTAAGATGTGTATGTTTTAAACAATGTGTATGCAATATGAGATGTTTATCGCTTAAACTATTTGGCAGGTGTGTCCCAATATTTTCACTCAGTTGTTTACTGTTTTGGGAATAATCACAAGAAAATCTGCAGACGATATCAATATAAAAGAAGAAGTGGCCATTCCTTTGGTTTATGCTCTTTTAAGTACAAAAGAAACGCATCAGTACGCTGAAGTTCTACGCAGCATAAGACAAACTGCTCAGCAATATGGCATTCAAGGTTGTGCACCACAAAAGTTTATCACTGATTTTGAGAAGGGCATAATAAGTGCATGTCGTGAAGTATACCCAGAGGCTCATATATCGTGCTGTTTCTTCCATCTTTCACAATCCCTATATCGCAAAGTCCAATCAGTGGGCCTGCAAGAAACCTATACTAATCCAGAAAACGAAAATTTAAGAATTCAGGTTCACATGCTTGCCGCACTCGCGTATGTACCGACAAATGAAGTTATACGAACATACAACCTCCTGAAAGAAGAAACTTCCGAGATACTCACACCGATCGTACAATATTTTGGAGATGTATATGTCAATGGTAAACGCGCAATTGGTCGGAGAAGGGCTGTTCCACCGCAGTATGAACCAAAAATGTGGAATCAGCATCAAGCGGCCTTGGAGAACTCCCACAAAACAAACAATCTAAGTGAAGGTTGGCACAATAGATTCCAACTTGTTGTGAATAAGCACCATCCAGACCTGTATTCTGCGCTAAAGGAGATAAAAAAAGAGCAGGCAGATTCAGAGATAGCAATAATCGAACTAAGTCTGGGCAAAAAGGTTAAAGCTGGACCTAAAAAGAAGTGGATTGAGTATCAACGCAGAATAAGATCCATCGTAATAGATTATGTTAGCTACAAAGAACGAGGAGCTGATTTAGATTTTCTACGATCGTGTGCCCACAATATTGCCCTCTAACTCACATTGTACAATTTCGGTATTCCCTGATTAAAATAAAAAGTTTGGCGTATATTTTGATTGGTTTATTTATTGATTGATTTGTTCATTTTCAAATAAATTTTTTTTATTTTTTTCCGGAAAGAAGTCTTTACGGAAAAAGGTATTCCGGAAAACGGATTCCGGAAAATAGTTTTCGGGTTTTTGGACATTCCGGAAAATAGACCTTCCAGAAATGAGATTCCGGAAAATGGGCGGAAACCATTGAAAATTCTTAGGATATTCCACAAGAAATTCTTGAGAAAATGCAGAAATACCTAAGTTTTGAAACACTACCGAGTTTATATTATTATAATTATTATTAGAACCAGACATAATTCAAGTTTTGTATCCGTTTTCATGCCTACTATGTCAGGTTCATTTTTCATTCAAACCAACACTGACGTGGGACAGCAACCCACGTTTGTGTTAGACGGTTTTCACGAAAACGTAATATTTCCTAGGAAGTTGAAAGATGTCAAAAGCAGATGGTTGTTTGAAAGAAAATAACTATTTCCGCAAACAAGTAACTTATTTTGCAAAAATGGAGAATTAAATGTTCCACCTAACTTCACGTTGTGGCTATTTATAAATATATATAGATAGAGATAATATAGATAGAAATAATATAGATAGAAAGAATATTTAGATAGAAAGAATATCACAAAGAATTTTAATATCCAAAACTGATCAGTCAGTCACTTACTTAAAGGCCTTATTTGCCATTCAATTGTTCAATATTTATAAAACCTCATTCCCTTCTAGATGTAGAAGAAGAACTCGACAAAATTTAACGCACGTAGTCAGTTCAACTGTCAACTGAGCGATTTTTCAACTTGTTACTATCCACTTAGTTCCACCATTTCTCTGATGAGGTTGTTTTCGTTTTGCACAGTCTGTCGTTTCACCATCGTTTGCTTTGCATTATATTACTCACGTTATGTACTATATCCCATACCACCTCCATCATACTTGACGCGAGTAATTATGAAAATACTCGATGTGTAAAATATCTCGAGAGAATTTCTTGCGAGAAATTCCCCAAGATTCGCCGACGTTAGGTGTCTTTCATTTAAACTCTGATACTTAAAAAGTCATTCAATTCAGGGTTCTTATGCAAGTTGGCCGTTCGTTCGTTAATTACATTAATTAATATCAAGTCTATAGAATCGAAGCAACGTACCATGTGCTCGAAAGGTCATTCGACCTTTGCTTCTTTCAGCTTTGATCATGCTGACAAAACGGTGGGTTTCATTACAGATTGTAGAGCACATAAGTGCTATTAAATTTCTCATAGCACTCTGAGAAAATTAGAGCTTTTCTTCTCAGCTTCTCGCTCTGGGGGAAAAAATTGGGGTCATCTGTTGATATCGAGGTTTGGCTTCTGATTATTATCAATTAACGCTCTCTTTACAGATTAATGTGTCAGAAGTTTTGAACGTTCAAATGAAAGAAATATTCTATTTTAATTCTAATTTATTCTATTCTATCCAGAAATATTGTTCCAACTAAAAATGACAACTGTTTCTAGTCTAAAATACAATCAATACAAAAATTCGTTCATTTGAACGTTCAGAACTTTTCAGTCATGAAGTTTATTATATAGGTAAAATCGTTAATATTCACTGTTTCTACAAGCGGTAAATAGCAAAACCATATCAAATCGTTCAACAATTTTGAATTGAATTTAAGGGAACAGTTGGCTTTGATATTTTAATGATGCAGTTATTTATAAACTCTGAAAATTCAGGCTTTCATAGTAACAAAGGTACATGTGTCAAAACATTCAATTTATAACTCGATATTTACATAAACAAATTGTAGGTGTGTTAAATAAATTTTAAATAAGTAAAATAAAAAAAATAGTAGTGTAAAATATTAAGTTATATCTATACCGCTAGGGAAATTAAGACATCACTTTCTAAGATGATTATTATGAATATAAGGAGATGCTTGTTATGAAAGGAAACAAACCCTTGAGACCGATGGAGTATCTCAAGGAGAGAAGGCATTTTTCATCGACGCTCATGCCCATATATTATTTTTGTGAGACTCGCTGTGGTTGAGAGGCGCATTAATTGGTCGTAAATTTAGCTTGTGCATTAATCGACTAACTCCACTATCTCGCGCAGGTTCCTTCGTTCGAGGGTCGGCCGTTGCAGATAGGCTGGAAAGGGGATGAGACTGTAACGATCACGCCATTAAGCGAACGATCTCATCTCCATTCTTTTCATTTTTTTCATTCTTTGTTACCCTGCAAGTCTGTCGACTGAATCGCAATTGTTTTTGAAAGACTGCATTCAAATATATTTCCTTACGAACAATTCAGAATAATGAGAAGCTTTAAAACAGAAATAAATACATCAGAAATTGTATCGTTTAGACTAATATAGATTATATTAACTATATCCACCGGAGAGAACTAATTTTACCTTGTTTCATTGCATTTTACTAATTATTATTTTGCAGTAACCTTTTTAGTGTATTAATTCTCCAATCATAAGTAAGATCAATTACTAAAATTGACATGGACACTTTCAGAAATTCTTAAATTACAAGAATACAATATCAGTTTCCGCCAGTCCCTTGTAATTGAATTGCACAAAATTAGTTCGGGTTGAAATGATCGAATTACAGCTTTTCGTTAAAATTCGGTGAATTCGAGATAGAAGGTAATCAGATTTCATCCAATTAATTACAACTTTCAGGTCGAACTCACGACGCCACTTACACCCTTTACCGTCTGGGCGAGAGGCTTTCTTCCGGAGTGAGGCAATACGTCGAGACAGGAAGAACGGACGGTCTTGATACTGGGGGTGAATTCCCAAATACCTTACACTCCTTCACCGGTCCTCCTGTGCCTCAGGGTGAAGGAACGAGTATAGCAAGAGCATTTCTTGATGGCAATCATTCGCTCATCAGCGTAGTGGCTCGTATCAATCCCAGTCCAGATTGGTTCATAGGGGTGGATTCTTTTCAACTCTGCGTCGAGGGCAACTGGGTGGATACAGTCACTGTCGAGGTAAGTCTTTCCTTTATTTCCTTCTATTTGTTTTCCTTCTACTACTTTTCTCCAATATCCGACCAGTACTTCCAAAAAGAACTCTTAAAAGATATCACAATTCGAGTCAGGTGCTGAGCTTTTACAAGCGCTGATAATTAACAGAATATTGGGAACTTGTTTCTTTCCATTTCTAAAGAGAACATTACAAATCAAGCTTTTATTTTAGTTGTTTCTTCTATGATTTTTTTAAGTAGATAAACATCAGAAATGTGCACAAATATCTTTAGTTTAAGGGCAAGGGACATATAATCGATAATAATTTGAATTAATAATCGAGAAACTGTGTTCCCAATCTTAATTAGCTTTCAAAGTTTGGAAGTCAGCCTAATGTAAGTTCGGAAGTAGGTACGGGCGATTGGAGTTGGACATATCCTCTGGGTCTGACTAAACATGGCTATATCTACTTACAATCGTGCTGTCATTGGTGTTTGTCTGATAAATACTTTTTGTGTAATTACCGTAAGAAAAAATTTAGTTTCCTCAACTTTATTTCCGTCTCGTAAAAAAGGAGGTAAATGGTCTAGTTTTAGGAAAACATTTATTATTACGAGCGTAAAGTTGGGGAAACTAAATTGGTCTTGTGGTGAGACCCTTAAGTAGGTTAAAATCGCTATTTATAATTGGAATATCATTTCTTTATTTTCTCTTTGAAAATTACACACAGAAAAGTTTGAAATACCTTTTGTTTCTTTTTGATGTCGACGATGTTTCATTGCAAAAGAAAATTACTCTCCAACTTTGGCTCGAGTTTCAATAAACGCGAAGAAACCTTGTGATCTCTTTACAGAACTTTATACACTCGATTTAAAACTTAAGAAGTTCAAGGGATTCTACGCTTTCAAGTGAATTCGATAATAAATCTGTAAAGGAGTCATCAATGCAGGAGGTCTAATTACCCCTCGAAAACTTTATCTGTTTAATGAGCATTACTTGAACTTTAATATGATCTTTAATAAGTATTGTCTAAGAGACGGAAGCAAAACGATTCGTATCTTTGAATCAGACATTTAATTACCTAATTTTTATTTTCATTGTTAAAATTAGAGTTATTTAACATATCGCTTAATTTAATTCTGAAATTTTCAAGTTCTCAATATTTACAAAAACTTAGAACTTCGATAATTTGTATTAAAGATCAGAAAAACATTTTTGAAACCAAGAATAAACGAGAAAATATTTGAGAATGTTTTTTCAAGATTTGTGTGTTCACTCTGCAAGGCAAATAAATTTTTGAGAAAATTTCAGGAGCGGCAGAAATTTCATGAAAATTTGAATGCCCGTTCGTGCAATTTTAATGCTTAAGTGAAGGAATCTTCCTTCCTTCGACTCAAGATGGTAGCTTTTGGACTGCTTTTAGAGGATTTACTTTTTTCCAGCTTGACCCTTTGGATGGCGGAACTGACAACGGCTTCACGTTCACGGCTGCCAATTGGCCAACTCAACCCCAAGGGATTGCCTACAGGATCACGTCCAGATATCCTGCACATCCCGCGGGAAGCTTTTTCTATCCGAATTTGCCACGACTGCCTCCAATAGCCACACTCACATTCACCAAGGTATCGTATTCCTTCAAATTATATTTCCTCAAAAATTAACTAATAGAACCATACTAGAACTTTTTCTAGAGAGAAGAATTTTTGTGAACATTATACTGAAAAGAAATTCAATTTTAAAAATTCAATTTAAAAGATTGAATTTCAGCTTTCTTAATGAATTGTTGAAGAATAGGGTTTCCTTAAATATATAAAGCTGAAGGTGTTTTAAGGGAATAGTAGTGAGCTTGTTGCACTGGATCTTAGCGTTTGGAGTGCAGTGTCTCTTTAAGTTTGCTCCTCCACCAACATACGAGCTTACGTGAGAGTGCATTATACTTCTCTCCCTTTGAAACCTTCCGAGCTTAAAGCAATCCAGCTTCTGGGTCAAATTACTTTACTCTGATTTCTGTTCAATCTCTTTTGCGGACCGTAGATTACAGTTCGGCTTTCAATCAAACAGTTTCGGAGACGAATTGTTTTATTTTTAAAACAGAAATCAATAAGGTATTTGGATTGTATCTTTAAAAAGAAATATCGACAGTTATGAGTTGTTAATGAACAACTATGAACAGCTGTGAACTATATATGAATATATATATGAATATGAATTGAACACTCTTAAATCGACGCGCCAGCTCTGTGAAGTTTTACTTAAGATTGAAATTGAAATTCGACTGTTTGAATTTTACCGTTGGAGGAGAAGAGCAACCGAATATAACAAAACTCTTGAAACTCAATCTTCACTTTAAGCAGTATTCCAACTATGTCAGTACTCTTGAATAAATGAATTTGCTTAGCGTTGGGATATGTTACACTCTCGTGGCACGTCGATATTTATTTACCGAGATCGCAGGCAAGAGAGTAGCTTCTTACTCACAATGTCTATGAAAAGCAACTGCACCTTCAATAGCAAGAGTAACTAGATTCGAAATCCAGCCGTCCGCGTTAACTTGCTAATTATCTCATGCCGCGTTCTCGCCCTCAGCGATTCTCTCCCCTAAACCATTTCCCATCCTCCCCTCGAGACACTCTATCAAGCATCCCATTCCAACCTATTCTACCACCCTTGCCAACTGATCGGGCCAGCCAACCGAACACTTCACTCGCCACGAGATTACCTGCAAACTTTCCTCACCATTCGATCCATTTGACGAGTCATTCCTATCCACCGTAATTTCATTTCACCTCTATGCAGAGCAGATGGCCCATTACCTAAGTCTCTGAGAGTATAAAACAGGGAATATTTCCCGAAACCCAGAGACGTCGCGCTCCAAAGAAGATTATAGAATATTTTAAGAGGAGGAAGATGTTCTTAAATCTCAATATGTCCCCTACCTTGGGGTTTAAAAGCCACTCAGGACATCAAGATTTTTTCCATCAAGGTCTTCTCTGATGAGATTACTTTCGTGGCTCAGGTTTACGAATATTATTCTGAAAAGGATGAGTCGGAATTGATGTCGTTTGAAATCTCTAGAAATCTGGAATTCTCCAAAATAAGCCATTTAATAATTTCGGAAAAATGAGGATGTAGAGAAGTATTACTAACTTTTTTTTTTAAATCGAAGTTTATGCTTACTTTTACACAAAATTTATAATATTTCCTGAATAATTTTAATATATAACTTTAACTCTTAAAACTCTTATAACTCTTCTTTTACCTCAAAGAAACAGTTTAAGTTCATTTTCACTTTAGCAGCAGCTCATGTTATTGAAGTTAAGCTCGGCTCTCTCTGAATATACCTAAACGAAGCATCATGAAAATCTTTTAAGCCAGCTTATCCTCTCTTAAACTTTTGATTGTTTTAGAATATATTTGACGAAGTTTAAGCTTGCACTTTTACGTGTAATTAGCTCTTTTTTATTTTGATGTAATTCTGTGTTAAATTCACTTAGTGTAATTCTTGAAAGGTAGGAACTAAGTTTTTTATTCGTTCCTTAAATCCGTTTTTATTTTTATTTTAAATTCGTGCTTCAAAATTAGGTCAGGCTAGCAAATACCATCGAAAGAGGGTACCAATTACTTCTCCAGTCTGTATACATAACATATATATATATATTCCTATATTGAATTGCACACAACGTCTGTAATTAAAATTTTCCATTTGATTTTGAGAGAAATCAAAACTCCATCGATAATTAAATGTAGGTTCTAATCAATATGAGAAGTGGGTCAAAATGGAAATTCACTTATAGAGAAAATTATATCAAATATTATTATTATATAAATTTGCAACATCTAGGTTAATTCAATAAAAAATCTTTTATTAGATTTCATAGGCACTAGGGCAGATTGAATAATAAAAAAATTTTAATATTAATTGAAGACACTTTTTTCTCCTTTTAGGAGAATAACTTTGGTACTTACCAGCAACTTTTCATCCCTATTTCAAAACGAAAAAATATTTTTCTTTATTTCTCGATCTACCCTAATGGGTATTGTATATTAGTAACTCGTTACAATAAATTTATAAGAGCTTTAGCCGAGAATATTTGCTCCCCTATACATCATTTATCGATAAGCCATTCATAGGAAATACGGATTTTCTATTAAAGCTTCATCCTCGTGTAACCTCAACCCAGTACCTAATTCTACCTTAACAGAAAATTTTCTTTTCCTGGGGGAATGTAAGCTTAGCAATACGCGTTGAAAATCCAGATTAAGCACTGGATTAAGTAGAATTACTAATAAAAAAAAAAACAACATGATCGTAGGAAAAAAATACAAATATAAATACAAAAATAAAAATATGAGCTTTACGATAACATTTTTTATAAATAAATTGAATACCACGCCAATTAAAACTATTTTACATTGAAGCAGTCGAATTCTGGCTTCATAGAAGAAATGCTTGCTTTAATTATTATCGAGACAATATTTTTTAATTGGTAGAAAGTTCAACAAGACAAAAAATACGTTTTGCAATGCATGTATTAACTGATGCGACATTTTTTTCAATCTATCCTCCCTCTTTTAACTGTAGAAAGATAAAACTTCTAAAATAGTTGAATATTAGAGGATGAAAATTTGAGACTGAATATTTGAGAAGTGTTTGGAATTTATGATCTAAGAGGTTTTAAAGGGTCAAGAATGTCTAATTTCGAAGCAGTGTGCCGGAAAGGCTTCTCATGGCGGTCGAATGTCTATCCTTGATGTGAAATTTGATGTTACCCCCTCGGGGGAATTGCATGCCGCATTCTCTATGTTACGGTAATGGAGGCTCCAAGGGCTGGTTGCCATCAAAACGGTTTGTCACTATCAGTCGATAGATAAAGGGAGTCCGCTGGTAAGCCGAATCAACGGAAAGCGGATTAGCCGGATTAGATTGAGGCGTATTGGGATGTTTCGAATGTAAAACCATCCCCTACCATTGTTAACGCGTCTAGATTACCGACTCACTTTTACAACTACAGTTAAACAAAAATTTGCATTTCTTTCCCAGTCAACTTCAACACTAGTCAAATATTTACAATCATCAGACATCAATTAGCATATTTTTTCTATTTTATAAATTCCTATATAAAAAAGTGATATATTTTGAAACTATTCTCAGATTATTATTATTTTTATTATTTTAAGAATTATTAGAGGAATTAAAAATATTTTATTGAAAGAAAGAAGGAAAGAATTTATTAATTTTTAGGGATTTCAAGTGAATTTTAAAAAAGCTCAAAAAGTTATCACAAGAATTTTCCAAAGATTTCAAAAGATTTCAAGACATTTTAACTGTTTTTAACGAATTTCAGGGACTTTGAATAGAGTTCAAGATATCTCAAGGGATTTTAATGAATTTCAAGAGATTTTAAGGGATTTTCTTTGATTTTATGAAATTTCAAGGGATTTCGAACGAGTTCAAGAAATTTAAATACATTTTCAGTGACTTTAAGGAATTTCAAGGTGGTGGTTTTTTAAAAATTTTAAAATATAAGAAAATTTGATGAAGTGTAGGGAGAAGCACAGCCTGAAGAATATAATGCGATGTTTAATATTATCTGTTCATAAATGTCTAATATTTCTTTCCGTAAGAACGAAGCGATGCTCCTTAAAAAGGGGATATTAAAAAATTTGTTCAATTCAGCACAGCTCTAAGGCAATCGATACTTATATAATATATTTCTCCCCGAATTCAATAAACTGGCTTCAACTGCTCGAAGTTACGAAATGCAAATAATTCCTTTCACAGTGTACTGAGAGAATCTGCCTTGAGGGCAGAAATTTTTAATAGACCTCACTCTTCGCACATCGATCGAGACTAGCACACGAATGCGATTGGCGAATATTTTCTCCTTTCGAAATGTACCTGACACATACCTACATATAGTGTATGCAAGATGTTTCAAGTCCCCTTTGTTGACACCGGCGTTTTCGTGCCCAGAATGTACAAGTTTAGAACTTTGGAAGTCCAAGGTCTTCTTATGGAAATTACGAAATCAAATTTCCTCTCCCCTTCTCCCAATATTGTGGCTTGCACGAGGAATGCTTTATTTTTCATTGTAATTCAGTGAACATCAAAGAAAAGTAGAGAGAGCAATAATCTAATTTCATCTGACTGAATGTTTTTATTCATTTTTTATACTTTGAGGATAAATATTATTCTTTTCGCCTTCGGAATACGAATTAGAAATCAAGATTTTTATATAGAGGAGTGGGGGTTGGGCCTAAGTTCGCCTACGAAACCCTTTTTGGTTAGACTTTCTTTTTAATTATAAATGGTCCAGATTCAATTCCAGCTGTGTAATCGCCTCCATCCATGAGAGACCAAATGGATAATATATTCCTGGAGTGGTTTACTGGTCGGTGACCGAAGTCACCCCTGTACTTTGGCCTAGCACTGCGCTTTATCCAAAACCGCGAGTTGATATAGGGGCGGTTTTGTGGCGTTGCACTTTCTCTCTACCGCCCAGAAATATGTTTGAGCTCGTTGAATTGTCGTTTGACTCACCGGGCTAAAAGTTAGAATAATGCATCTCACATCCCTAGATCGCTTGCCGGTTGCCTTTGCTTCCTGAGATTCCGGTACAAAAAGCTTCGCGTTTCAACAAATGCATTACCCCGGAATTCTATTCTACTCAAAATTTCTCTGTTTGGATCCATGTCAAGAACCTCGTTTGGAAAAAACCGAGAAATGTTGCACAAAGAACTAGGCCTCTCTTGCCTTTCTCTTTGTGACTTTTTTCGTTATACATTGCTTTTTCGTTCAGTTTTATTACCTTTTATACCAGTAAACACATTTTTTTCTAACAAAGGTGGCCACAAAAGGTAGGATAATAAAAATCTGTAGAAAATTCATGATAAATAGAGGATTAGTTTCAACAAAAAATTTAAGCATTACTTTCGAGGATTTTAGAGAAATTTCGTGATTGAAACTTCGTTTCTCTTCTTGTACGAATATAGTCTTGAGGGGGCGTTGACGCTCTTACAATCCACTGAATTTTCCCTGGCAATTGAAACTAGTCGCATAAATTTTACCGATCAGTTTTTGGATCAGCCACAGAGTAAGGGGATGAGGGTGGGGCTGGAGACCGACCGGCATCGGCTGCTCAAGCGTGGCTGTGTCATACTTTGCAGACCTGACTAAAGTCTGAAACTCACCGCTGACCCCATGTAAAAGCATTTGTTACCCGCTGTTTCCGGTCGACTCGCTCTAATGGGGTAATAAAGAGGGTTTTGATCAGCCCAACAAGTTTTCCCTTTATTCATTCTTCCCCCTTCAGCAAGTGAAATTAAACTCGCGAAAATATTCCTATATCAAAACTATGTACTCGTAACAAGTGGCGGTTATTACCTCGATAAACGCTCATAATCCCTTCATTGATAAAAATAAATCATGGACTATTGCTTTAATCTGCAATGCATTACAATTTTCAAGGCAATTGTCAACAAGTTATGACTGAAAAGAACTGAACGTTCAAATAAACGATGGAAAAAAATGTTTTTTTGCTGGTGAGAATAGTTTCTTGTGAACAAAAACACATTATATGCAAAAAAAATCCCAAACTTTTCAATTACGAGGGTGAAAAACCACTTTTAGTGATAAACGACTTTTCGAAAATTACCAAGTCGGCGAAAACACTAAAAAGCCCACAATTTCTTTCTAGGGGTGGGTCTGAGTCATCCCCAATATTATGTTTCGAAAATTTGTTTATCACTAGTGATTTTTCATTCCCGTAATTAAAAAATTCAGGATATTTTTGCATGCAATGTGTTTTTAGGTCAGCACAAACTATTCCCACACACTATTCTAAAAAAAACATTTTTTTCATCGTTCATTTGAACACTCAGAACTTTTCCGTCAAGTTTTGAGTGAAGAAAGCAAATATTTAAATGTTTAAATTATTCACTGAATATCCAATGATAAGAAATCTTAATGGGTAATTCACAATCTATTTTCAACTCCAGAATACGTGAGAACGATTATTTTAACCGAATGAATTGAATAATTTATATAATACTGTCCACAAGAAAGACTTTACTGAATTCGTTTTAATGTCATCCGATTGACATGCTTCCAAAGGAAATCAGTAGAGTAGGAAAAATTTTCACCGTGTAAATACTGGAGCTTTTTTCAGATTTATATCCTCGTACGGAATGTTAAATCAAGGTTTCATATGAATATTTAATATCACAAGGATTCAGATGCTATTATGGCTCTCAGAGTGCTTTTACTTCTGTAGATTATCCGGGCTCAGACACGATAGTAACGCAAGCGAAATTTTCGTGCAGTAGAATAAATTTCCTATATGTACATGGTTTGTATGATATTTAAGTGACGATTATATCCTCACGTTAGATTTATACCTCGTTATATATTTTCACTCGTTATATATTTTATCTCGTTATTATTATATCCGACAAGTATAATAAAACGGGTAAAGTTAAAAAAAAAATGAAATTCTAGAGTTAATTTATCCAACGAATGGTATTTCCAAAAATTTACGCAAAAATAAAATCTGTCCGTGATATAAGTATATACTGTATATACTATATATGTAATTCATTCCGACTTAAATAATCTAAAACACATCGGAAATTCCAGTGAAAATACCAGTTTATAAGAAACAAAAAGTTTTTCAATTTTATCAAAAATTTTCATAAAACTTATTAAGTTTCTTGATTATACAGAAGATCAAAAGATTAAAAAACATCTTTAAATTGATCAATTATTTACTTTGAGTACAATTTGTAGAAAGACGGTCAAAGCTTATTTCAAAGACGGATTTTGATCTAGTAAAGTACAGGAAAATTTGAGCAGGGTAAAAGATGAAAAGAAAAGAAAAAGAAGCTTTTCCTGTTTTCCTCCTTCCTATTATCGCTGATTGTTCGGAGGAAGGTGTCTTACTCAACTGGATCCGCTTGTGTAAAAAAAATTGAGTCGGCTTTTACGATGAATTATTTCAAAATTATCCGACTAAATATTAGGATGATTTAAAAAAGCTTCTTTGATACGTTACGAACTAAAAATACCACAATACGAATATTAAAATTTGATTTTAAAAGTCCGCACGTAAACTATATTAAACTTGTTACTGGTTATACACAGAAACTACATTTCTCTCAATCCAACCCCAGGAAAGTTGGTAGAACTATGAGAGTGAATTTTCAAAAAAAGTAAGATGACATTAAGGGGTTGAATTTAAACTTTCCACCATCCGTGCTTGCTCTGATCCCTTTTTTTCCTTCTTATTTCATTTCTCCTCTTTTTCCCGTTTTTCTCGTCTTTTTTCGTACCGAGAACGAGTCAGCTTGACGCACAACGAAAGCGGTGTCGGGTGGTTCGGAGATTCAGAGGTCGGGGGGCCAACAGAGACGAGCGAAGAAACCGCTGTTCTCAAATGTCCAATATTCCAGCATCGTAGTTGCAGTATATATATAGTAATTTCGTCGGTCGACCAACAACACGTAGCTAGGGGCTAGATATGTTTTGGCTGGTA